>RJWJ010032577.1:0-18453 GCA_004363605.1 Indri indri
TGAATGCCTCTGTCTTGTGCTTTTCAACCAAAGACCTGCAGAGACAGCTAAGACCTGCAGTGTCAGGATAGGGGCCAGAGAATCACCACTGGCAATTAACTACCAAAACATACCCAGCATTTTTATATGTGTTTAATCTTTATAGCCTTGTGAGTAGCAGATCAATATCTTTGCTTTACGGGTTAAGAAACTGAGGCTTAAATTGGGCCAGTAACTTTGCCGAGGTTTCCCAGTTAATGAGCAGCTATCAGGATAGGCTCAAACTCAGGACTGACCCCAAGGTTCTCTCTGTCACCTCTCAAAGCCTCCTCCATGTGTCATCTCTTATCTGTATCTTTCTGCTTCTCCTTCCGTGGAGTTTTAGGAAGATATTTGCTACTTCAGGTAACTACATTGGCATATTAGAATTACTTGGGTAGATTTTTAAAAATCTGAGTGCTTAGGTCCATTCCAGAACAATTGAAACCAAAATTCTGGGAGAGGGGCCCCAGCATCTGAAATTAAAAAAAAAAAATCTGAAAATGACTTTGTTGCACTTTGAAGATGGAGAACCACTGATTTAACACATTGACTGCCATACTAGAAAAAAAAAATTTTTCTTTGGGGTCACCGTGTTTTATTAAGAAAATGGAATAAAAGCTTCGAGAACAAAATGATCCTTTCTAATTTAATGAAAAAATTTGTTATTTTTAATTGTTTTCTGTGTTTTTTTAAAAGAAGTACTATAAAAACTTGGAAATTAGTAATGTAAAAGGTAATATGAAAACTTGAAAAATAGTTCATAAGAGTAAAGTGTTTTTCTTGACTTGTCAGGCTTAAGTGTAATTTAAAGGTAAACATAAATAGAAGAACAAAATGTATTGACTTCTATTCATTTACTCCACGTTTTTAGAATTAAATTGTCAATATTGATTGTAACAATAAGATCATCAAGAAGTAAGATTTTCACCAACCAACTGCAGGGTTTTGCCCAGAGAGCCACCTGTCAGGTAACATGTATGCTACAGTGTGGTAGCGTGAGTTGCCTGCACACCACATGGCTTCCAAGATAGAGACATGTGAGTTATTAATATATATGCTTCATGAGGCCCTGGGCTCAAAACTAGCATGAGTTAAATATAACTCACATGGCGGTTAATGTGTCAAATAATGATATAACTTTTGTGAAAATTTTTTCTATTGTTTTAAAATTTAATACAGGATATAGTCTTATTACAAAATATCTTATTAACACATAATTTCTCTTTCTTGTTGCAATAACAGGTGGATGAGATATTTATAGATTCGGCCTTGAACAAGCACTATATCAAGAACCGAGTAGTCAGACTGACGTATGTATGTTTGGGCAAAGATGGAGTCACAAGCCTGGAGGGACAAAGGACAAAGGAGATGGGGACCCTCATATATTGTGTGTTTTTATAGCCTAGGCTCTTGGCTAGGATTTTTCACAAACATTATCTCTACAACAGTTTTGAGATGTAGGGCTGACCACATTTTCTACATGAAAAAACTAAGATTTAGAGACGATAAATGATACATTCAAAGTTCCCCAACTGACAGAACAAGGACTTACACCCCGTCAATTGATTGTAAGGCCTGGAACCTACCAGAACCCGTGACCTTGGGAAAATCCAGCAGCCTGTCATTGCGTGTGCTAGGTGATATTCTTTTGACAGATACATCACTTCAAACATATTAAGAAGGAAAAGTTGACCACAAAATGGAATCACAAGTTTTACCTGTAGTGAAGCTCTATTGACAGGAGGCATGCCAAAACAAAAAGATATTCCTGTTGCAATAAATTTCTTTTTGTTGTGGTGGAGGGGAAGACTCATACCAGTTGTAAAAATTGCTCACGGGTTTCATTTATGTTATTTTGAAAATCACACAGAAGAACATACATTCATAGGCACAAGTCAATGAGACGGTATGACTCATCTTAAAGATAAAGGAAAAGAATATATTCAGACTTGGATTTATTTGAAAGAAATAATAATCACTTTTCTTACCAATAGACTAATGCCTTATTGGCAGATTTACTCCAAGTTTTTCACTTCTTTACTGAGTAACTAGCGACTTCCATAAGGATTTTATAATATGAATTAGATAATTTCTATAATATTTAGGAGGTAAAAAGCATATAAATGCTGGAAATTTCTAGATTTTCAAATTCTGGTTTGCCATAGCATTCTGGTAACATTATCATAGTCTTCTGACCTCATTTGGATAAGAGCCATGATCACTATGTAAGTTTTGTGTGGGTCCAGAGAAATCCTACCTGGTAAACAATGTTAATTCCTCTGATTTAAGAGGGAAAACTATTTGGTCATCTGTTTACCAATCTTACATAAAATTCTGATTATTTAGATCTTTATATTTCAGAAGCTAGATGGACTACAGTACATAAAATGTCTAAGAATTGATATAATTTCCTCCTTTTCAATTAAAAGATTCAGGAAGATGGGCCCCTAGCATTTTTTAGAGCTTTTATTTTTTGTGATGTAGAAATAAAAGACAGGGAAGATCAGTATGTATTGGTTTCAACTTTTTAAAAAAACTGTAATTGTGTGATTTTTCCTATTTTAAGGGTATATAAAAGTTCAGTTCTACAGGTAAAGGACCTTGAACCTGTATATGAAAATCGTTCAAGGAACTTTCCATGTTTAATCTAGAGAAGACTCACAGACCACAATATTGCTGTCTTCAAATATTTTAGGTGGAAGAGGAAATTCTTTTATGTATGTTCCAACTGGTAGACCTAAGACTTATGGAATGGAAAATGTAGGCAGACATATTTCAACTCGAAATGAAGAATTCTCAAAATCAAAACTGACAAAAGAGAAACAAGCCTCTTCAGGGAATTAAATTTCCCATCATTTTAATTACTGCACTGGGGTTAGAGGACCACTTGTGTGGATGCTGTAGAGGTGATTGATTTGGCCCAAGAGAACACAAAGGTTTCTTCTCACCCTTAGAGTTTATGAGTTTGAGGATGACTGTTTTTTTGTCTGAGTCATACCTAACTTCTGTAACCAGCCTTCAAATTAATCAGAAAAATGCACCAAAACATAATGACAGCTAGACGAGGGAATATATAAAATGACCTTGGGTCAGAGTGACATGTAGAAGAGTGTGAATGTGAGAGGATTAACACTGGACACTGTCAGCAATCGAGGTGTAATTCATGGAGAGAACATACGGGAAAGACAGTCAGACAATACCAGATGTATTCTTTGAATATGCATCTTTCTCTTGTTTCACAGTCCAGAGGAAGATGGTGTGAAAGCTGATGTCATTATGGTGTTCCAGTTCCCCTCTACTGAGCAAAGGGAAGTAAAAGAGAAGAAAATCTATAGCATCTTAAATCAGAAGATAAGGAATACAAGAGCCTTGTCAATAAATGCCTCATCAGTTCAAGTTAATGGTAAGCAAGTATCTTTCTATGTGATATGGATTCAGTCCATGTTTTGTTTAATTTTCAATTTGCTTGTCATTATTTTCATTCCAAATAGTAGCTAGAATTTAGATGGAAAAAAGTTTCAAGTTAAAGAAGTGACATTTCAAGATCTTACTATTCCCTGATAAAAGTATGTCTGAAGATAGTCATCAAGTGATTTTCCCGGTAGTCATTGATTGGCAAACATCCCAAAATAAAGGCAAACCTTTACCAGATTAACAGAGAATTAATGTGACCTAGCCACTGCCTCCATGACTAAGCAAGTGAAAATTACCAAGGGTTTAGCAACAATGGTATTTCTGGGTGGGACCTTCCTAAAACACAAATTCATTTGTTGCCTTTAAGAAGTATGGATAGTTTCTATATATGGTGATGTCATGAAGTTTTTGTTAGTTCTTTTCCTATGGACATTTGGGAAAATGGTAAGCCAACTGTGAAGCCACTAAAGCCATCTTAAAAATAATGCTTTAAAAATCACTGAAGTAGAAAAAAAATCACTGAAACCATTTATACATTGTTCTACTTTTCTCTTTTTTATACATCCTTAGCTCATTATACCATTATCGCTTCTCTAAATTAAGAAGAACCAACCTTTATCAAGGTCTACCTCCGTGCTCTTTACATGAAGTAACTTATTTAATTTCTATATTCTAATGAATTACGAAAATTCACCTTTATAGAAGTAAAAGTTGGGCAAAAAGAGTTGAGAAATCCAATAATTAAAAGGAGCTAAGATTTAAACTTAGATCTCTCATTTCTTTTGTATTTCAATAGATTTGGGGAGTACAAGTACAATTTTGTTACATGGTATTTTATATCGCAGTTAATAATAGTGTACCAATCACCTGAACAGTGGGCATTGTGCCCAATTGGTAACCTTTTATTCCTCACCCCTCTCCCACCCTCCTACCTTTGGATTCTTCAATGTCTGTTATTCTGTATAACCATGTGTACCCATAGTTTAGCTACCACTTATAAGTGAGAACATGAGGTATTTGATTTTCTATTGATGAGTTACTTCACTTAGGATAATGGCCTCCAGTTCCATCCAAGTTATGGCAAAAGACATTTTTTTCATTCTTTTTTTATGAGCTGCATAGTAATCCATGGTCTCTCTCTCTCTCTCTCTCTGGATAAATTTTCTTTATCCACTTATCAGTTGATGGACACTTAGGTTAATTCTGTATCTTTACTATTGTGAATTGTGCTGTGATAAACATAAGAGTGCAGGAATCTTTTTGATATAATCACTTCTTTTTCTTGAGTAGATACCTAGTAGTGGGATTGCTGGACAGAATGGTAGATTTACTTTTAGTTCTTTGAGAAATCTCCATACTTTTTTCCACAGGAGTTGTACTAATTTACATTCCCACCAACAGTGTATGAGCATTTCTTTCACCACATCCATGCCAACATCTATTGTTTATGGACCTTTTAATAATGGTCACTCTATTTGGAGTAAGGTGGTATCTCACTATGTTTTAATTTTTAATTTTTATTGTATCGCATTGTATTGCATTTCAGAGTATTACAGGGGTATAAATGTTTTGGTTACATAAATTGCTTTTGTACCATTTGAGTCAAAGTTACAAGTGTGCCCTTCATCTAGATAGTGTTCATTGTGCCCATCAAGTGTAAATTTACTCATCCCTGCCAACCTGATGGATTTCTGATGAGTTTTATTTCCATATGTGCACATAAGTGTTGTTTGATTAGTTTCAATTTAATGGTGAGTGTATCTGGTGTTTGTTTTTCCCTTCTTGTGATACTTCACTTAGTAGAATGGTCTCCAGTTCCATCCAGGTTAATACAAGAGGTATTAGTTCACCATTTTTTTATGTCTGAGTAGTACTCCATGATATGCATATACCACATTTTATTAATCCACTCATGTATTGATGAGCACTTAGGTTGTTTACACATCTTTGCAATTGTGAATTGTGCTGCTATAAACAATTGGATACAGGTGTCTTTTTTATAAAATGTCCTTTTTTCCTTTGGGTAAATACCAACTAGTGGGACTGCTGGATCAAATGGTAGTTCAACTTTTAGTTCTTTGAGGTATCTCCATACTGCTTTCCATACAGGTTGTACTGGTTTACAGTCCCACCAACAGTGTATAAGTGTTACTATCTTTCCACATCAATGACAGCATTTGTTGTTTTAGGATTTTACGATAAAAGCCATTCTCATTGGAGTTAGGTGATATCTCATTGCAGTTTTGATTTGCATATCCCTGATAATTAGTGATGTTGAACATTTTTTCATATGCTTTTTGGCCATTAGTCTATCTTCTTTTGAAAAGTTTCTGTTCATGTATGCCCACTTTTTAATGGGGTCGTTTGATTTTTTTCTTGCTGCTTTGCTGGAGTTCTGTGTAGATTCTGATTATCAGCCCTTTATCAGATGTATAGCATGCAAATATTTTCTCCCATTCTGTAGGTTGTCTATTTGCTCTATCAATTCCTTGGCTATGCAGAAACCTTTTAATTTGATTAGGTCTCATTTATTTATTTTTGTTATTGCTGTGATTGCTTTTAGGGTCTTCTTCATAAAATCTTTGCCTGGGCTGATGTTTTTCCAACAACTAGAATTCTTATAGTTTCATGCTTTAGGTTTTAGTCTGTTATCCATCGTGAATTAATTTTTGTGAGTGGTGAGAGATATGGATCCTGTTTCAGTCTGCTACATGTGGCTATCTAATTTTCCCAGCACCATTTATTGAATAGGGATTCTTTACCCCAGTTTATGTTTTTGTCTGCTTTATCAAAGATCAAATGGCAATATGAGGATGGTTTTATATCTGTGTTCTCTGTTACGATCCATTGGTCTATGTCTCTGTTCTTGTGCAGTATTATGCTGTTTTGGTTACTATAGCTTTGTAGCATAGTGTGAAGTCTGGTAAAGTGATGCCTCCTGATTTATTCTTTTTGCTTAAGGTTGCTTGGCTATTTGGGCTGTTTTCTAGTTCCATATGAAGTGTGGAATTATTTTTTCTAAATCAGTGAAAAATGACGTTGGGGATTGCATTTGAATCTGTAAATCACTTTGGGTAATGCAGACATTTTAACAATGTTGATTCTGCCAATTCATGAGCATGATATGTTTTTAATTTGCATTTCTCTGTTGATCAGTGATGTTGAACATTTTTTTTTCATATGTTTTTTGGCCATTTATATATATATATATTTTTTTTTTTTTTTGAAAAATGCCTGTTCAAGTCATTTGCCCACTTTTTCATGAGGTTATTTGTTATGTCCATGCTGAATTGTTTAAGTTCCTTGTAGATTCCGGATAATACTCCTTTGTCAGATGCATAGTTTTCAAGTATTTACTCCCATTCTGTAGGTTTTCTATTTACACTGTTGATTATTTATTGTGTTGGTCAGTTTAGTTTAATTAAGTCCCACTTGTCTATTTTTGTTTATGTTGCATTTGCTTTTGAGATCTTAGTCACAAATTCTCTGCTTAGGTCAATTTCAAGAAGACTTTTCTTCGTTTTTTTCCTAGAATTTTTAGGTCTCAGGTTTTACATTTAAGTCTTTAATCCATCTTGAGTTAATTTTTATGTATGGTGAGAGAGACGGATCCAGTTTCATTTTTCTGCATGTGGTTATCCAATTTTCCTAGCATGATTTATTAAAGAGTATGTTCTTTCTCCAGTGTATGTGCTTGACTACTTTGTTGAAAATGAATTGGTTGTTTACATATGGCTTTATTTCAGGGTTCTGTATTCTTTTCCACTGATCTGTGTATCTACTTTTATCCCAGTGCCATGCTGATTGGTTATTATAGCCTGGAGTACAATTTGAAGTCAAGTAATATGATACATCCAGTTTTGTTCTTCTTGCTTAGGATTGCTTTGGATATTTGGGATTTTTTTTGGTTTTGTATAAATTTTAGGATTTTTTTTCTAATTCTGTGAAAAATGACATTGGTGTTTTGGTAGGAATTGCATTGAATCTGTAAATTGCTTTGGGCAATATGATAATTTTAACAATATTGATTCTTCCAATCCATGGGCATGGATTTCCTTCATCAATTTTTTGTACTTTTTTTTGCGGAGATCTTTCACCTCCTTGGTTAAGTATATTCCTAGGAATCCTTTTCTTTTTGGGGGGAAAAACAAGTGTTTGTGAATGAGATTGAGTTCTTGATTTGTTTCTCAGCTTGGGTGTTATTGGTGTATAGAAATGATTTGTGTGCACTGATTTTGTAATATGATACTTCACTGAATTCATTTATCAAATCTGAGAGTCTTTTGGAGGAGTCTTTAGGGTTTTCTATGTATAAGATCATATGGCTTCCTCTTTTCCAATTTGGATGCCCTTTATTTCTTTTTATCGCCTGATTGTCTTGGCTAGGACGTCCAGTAATATATTGAATAGAAATGGTGAAAGTGGGCATGCTTGTCTTGTTTCGGTTCTTAGGGAGGACTGCTTTCGATTTTTCCCCATTCAGAATGATGTTGGCTGTGGGTTTGTTATATACAAATTTTATTATTCCAAGGTATATTTTTTCTATGCTTAGTTTGTTAAGGCTTTTTATCATAAATAGATGTTAGGTTTTACCAAATGCTTTTTCCTGCATCTATTGAGATGGTTACATGGTTTTTATTTTTAATTCGGTTTATGGGGAATCACATTTGTTGTCCTGCATACGTTGAACCACCCTTGTATCCCTAGGATGAAATCCCCTTGATTGTGGTGAATTATCTTTTTGATGTACTGTTGGACTCAGTTTGCTAGTATTTTCTTGAGAAATTTTGCATATACATTCATGAGGGATATTGGTTGTGGTTTTCTTTTTTCATTGCATTATTTCCCAGCTTTGTTATCAGGGTGATACTGGTTTCATAGTATGAGTTAGGGAGGATTCCCTCCTTCTGAGTCTTTTGGTACAGTTTCAGCAGGGTTAGTACCAGTTATTCTTTGTACATGTGATAGAATTCAGCTGTGAAACCATCTGGCCCTGAGCTTTTTTTGTGTGTTGGGAGATTATTTATTACTGATTCAGTCTTATTACCCATTATTAGTTTGTTCAGGATTTTTATTTATTCCCAATTCAGGCTTGGGAGGTTGTGTACTTCCAAGAATTTATCCAATCCTCTAGGTTTTCTAGTTTGTGTACATAGAAATTTTTGTAGTATTCACAGATGATATTTTGTATTTCTGTTGTATCAGTTGTAATATCTCCTTTTTCATTTCTGGTTGAGCTTATTTGAATCTCTTCTTTTTTTGGTTAATCTAGCTAGTGGTCTATTGATTTCATTTGTCTTTTCAAGGAACCAACTGTTCATTTTGTTGATCTTTTGTAATTTTTTTTGTTTCAGTTTTCTTTAGTTCTACTCTGATTTTGTTTTCTTTTCTTCTGCTAGCTTTGGATATGGTTTGTTTTCCTAGTTCCTTGAGGTGTGACATTAGATTGTTAATTTTTTATCTTTCTGTATTTTTGATGTAGGCATTTAGCACTATAAACTTTTCTCTTCACAGTGCTTTATCTGTATCCCTGAGGTTTTGGTAAGTTGTGTCATTATAATTATTTATTGTCGGAAAAAATTTTAATTTACGTCTTGATTTCATCATTGACCCAAAGATCATCAGGAATAGGTTGTTTAATTTCTAGGTATTCATACGGTTGTGAGAGTTCCTCTTAGAATTAATGTCTAGTTTTATTCTGCTTTGGTCTAAGAAGATTCATGGTATGATTTTGATTTTTTAAAACTTATTTAGACTTGTTTTGTGACATAACCTATGTTCCATCTTGGAAAATGTTCTATGTGCTGATGAAAAGAATGTACATTCTGCAATTGTTGGGTAGACATTCTGTAAATGTCTGTTAGGTCCATTTGTTCTAGCATCCAGTGTAAGTCTAGTGGTCTAGTATTTTTTGTTGATTTCCTGCCTTAATGATCTGTCTAGTTCTGTCAGTGGAGTGTTGAAGTCCCCCACTATTATTCTGTAGCTGTTTATTTCTTTTCTTAGGTCTAGTAGTATTTGTTTCATGAATCTCAGAGCTCTGCTGTTCGGTACATACATATTTAGGACTGTTATATCTTCTTGTTGAATCAATCCCTTTATCATTATATAATGGCTTTCTTTGGCTTTTTTCACTGTTGTTCACTTATAGTCTGTTTTATCTGATACAGGTATAGCTCCTGCTCACTTTTGATTTCCATTTGGGTGGAACATTTTTTTCAGCCTCTTTACCTTGAGTCTATAAAAACCTTTACCAGTTAAGTGAGTCTCTTGAAGCCAGCAGGTATCTAGATTCTGCTTTTTTATCCATTCCACTGATCTATATCTTTCAAGTGGGATGTTTAGCCTGTTTCAAGGGTAATATTAATATGTGAAGTTCTGTTCCTATCATAATGTTAGTTGTTACCTAATTGCTTTGTATTCTTAATTGTGAAACATCTTTTATAGGAAGTGTGTGTTTTATCATTTCATGTGTTTTTATGATGGCAAATATCTACTTGTCATTTCCATGTTTAGCACTCCCTTGAGCATTTCTTGTAGAGCCCATCTAGTGGTGACAAATTCTCTTAGTATTTGCTTGTGTGGGAAAGACTTTATCTCTCCTTCATTTATGCAGCTCAGTTTAGCATGATACAAGATTTGTGGCTGACAGTTCTCTCCTTTGAGAATATTGAAAATAGGACCTCAATTTTCCCTAGATTGTAATGTTTCTGCTGAGGAATATGCTGTTAGTCTGATGAGCTTTCCTTTATATGTAATTAGATGTTTTTGTCTTGCTGCTTTTAATTTTTTTCTCTTCACGTTTATTTTAGATAGTCTGATGACTGTATGCCTTGGTGTAGACCTTCTTACAATGTATCTTCCTGGTCTTGTTTGAGCCTCTTCTATCTGTATGTCTAAGTCTCTTGCAAGACCAGGGAAGTTTTCCTCAAACAGGTTTTCCATACTTTTGACTTTTTCTTCTTCTCCCTCAGGAATATTTGTAACTGGCAAGTTTGGATGTTTTACATAATTCCATATTTCTTGAATATTTTTATTCATTTTTTATAATTCTTTTTTCTTTATTTTTGTCTGAATGGGTTAATTCAAAAGACCTGTCTTCGAGCTCTGAAATTCTTTCTCTGGTTTGATCCATTCTATCGTTTGAGCTTTAAACTGTATTTTGTAATTCCATCAATGTGTCTTTCCTTTCCAGAAGTTCTATATTTTTTTTAATATATACCTCTTTAGTACATTTTTTATTCGTGTCCTGAATTATTTATTTCATTTATTTGTGTTGGTTTTCAACTTTCTTTGGAATTACATCGAGCTTCCTTACAACCCATATTTTGAATTCTTTATCTGTCGTTTCTAAATTTTTATTTTGGTTGGAACCCATTGCAAGAGAGCTGGTATGATTCTTTGGGGGTGTCAAAACAGTCTGTTTTTTCTTGCTGCCAGAGTTCTTGTGCTGGTTCTTTCTCGTTTGGAGAAGCTGTCACTTATTTTTTAACTTGCTTTCATTTGGATGGGACTTTTTAATTTTTTAATTTTATGTATCTTTCTTCCCAACCCCCAGGCTGTGCGTGTAACGCATGTTGTGTTTGTTTCATTTAGCTTCGATTTAGTGTACTTTCAGGGGGCCAAGGCTCTATATGTGTTCCTTGGTTATATTATGCATAGACTTCCGTGTGGTGGCTTTTTTCAGATGCTGGTTGTACCAGGGATGTATTGGGCTGCAGTTCAAGAGTCTGGCCAGTAGTTGACGCTTATGTGTAAGGGCCAGCCTCGGCAGAAGCAAATGTGTCTGTGCTTGGTCTCAGTTTGCTCAGGCGGTGAGGTGATCTGTGAAATTCCTGATGTCCTCCATTCCCAGCTCAGCCCTGGAACAAAATTGGGCAGAGCTAGACTGTCAAGCTTGCGTTCGTACATGAGCAGAAGTCCCAGCCCTAATGAGGGTGACAGAGGGAGCTTATGTTGAATTGTGTTGAGGTCTCCTTGGAGTGTGGGTGACAAGGGGAGGGAGGGAGGAGACTGAACCAGCTCCCTGGCCTAGGCAGGTGGGGACACAATTCACTTCCTTATCACAGCACTGTCATGGGGCTCATGACTTTCAGTTCAGACAGACACTGTCATTTTCCTCCATGGCTAATGTAGCTGAGAGCCACAGAAAATGCCTGTCCTGCAGCTCTCCACCCAGATGGCCTCAGGGCAAAACTTATCTCAGCCCAAAACAGAAAGCTCTGTGGCTTGCCTGGACTCCACTGCGGGAAGCTGCATCTCCTTAAAAGAGGAGGCTCCGGCTCTTCCCTCTATGCAAGGCATGGTGGGCACACTGTCGCTGGAGGTGCAGCCCCTCCTAAGTGCCCTGGAATGACTGTCTCCTGGTGCACCTATACTAGTGACCGGCAGGAACAGCTGCAGCTACATTGGCTGCAGTGCGTCCTACCGAGGAGGAGAGATCCCTGAATGGAGGAGAGCACGCACTCTGGTCTCCTTTGTCCCATCGATCTCCAATTTTTTGAGAGACTTCCTGAAAAAAGGGTTCTGCGGTCAAACATATTTTAGAAATTCCACCTGTGATATTCATCTCTTGGAAATTAATTCCTTATATTACCTTATTAAATACCGTGAGGAGTCAGGCTAGACAGAAACTTGTTCACCCTCGTACACTAAGCTGCTCCCACAGCGTCTACTTCCGGCGGGCGAGTGCAGATTCCCCCTATACGTTCCCATGGACACACGCAGAAGGGAGTCACGGAAGAGAGTCAAAGCAAGGGATTGTTATCAGACATGAACCAGGATGCCCTGCCCTCACAAGGGTCTAGATGACTCTTCAAGAGGAAACAAGATCAGGAAGTGAAAATCTGAAGTAACGAAATGGGCAGGAGTTTGCTGATGTGACAAAGAGTTGCTCAGGGAATAAACCTGACGACCTGTCCCAACTGGGAGGGAAGAAACTCTCAAGTGCTTAATCCACCTTCTTTGTTAGTTGGGGAAGCAAATGAATTGAGCTTGTGCAATAGTGGCCGTTCTGATAAGTTAAATGATGTGTTCTGTGTAATTTCCAATGGAATGTAAAAGCCTGGGCTATCTGAAACCAGAAATGAAGCATGAAGTGTTCATAGGCTGCCTGGCTTTTTTGTTCCTTACAGGCTGAGCTTGTGAACTTTAGCTTATTTTAATGGCTATACTGGATTAAAAAGCAGGATGTGCTGATGGAGAACCTGATTTGAGAGTTATCTGACTAATTCTAACTCCACTGAGTCACTGCAAGACCAAATAATTGGCCCAAGCATTTCCCTCCATTTTCTCACCTATGAAATTACAATAATATTTGTACTTCCTGAAATCACAGAAATATTATAATATACAAGAAAATAGAAAACATAATATGGAGCAAAGAGGCTATTACTACCAAGAAAGCTGTTAAATTGTGCATATGCTTTGGAAACCTGAAAGCAATAAGATGACTGATTGACTGATAGTATAAAGAGACAGATTCTAGAAGGTTTCAGAATTTCCAAAGTTAAAAAAAGCAGTGTTTACTAGCACTTAAGAAAGGTCCATTTAATGGAAGTCTCAGTAGAATCCTTAAGGCAATTCTTACAGGCAAAAACATTGCTCTCCAGGAACACTTAATTTGGGGAGACTACCAATAAATAGAAAACAGCTGAGATTCTAGATCAAGTCTAGAAATAACCCTGTAGCCCAAGATTTATTCATAATTTGTCAAGTATCTGTATTCGGTTTTGACAAATAACTGTGTGATACGGGTCCTCCACGAGATGCAATGTGTCGAAGCAAAGCTAAAATCAACTTCTCTGCATTGCGAACGCCAAGGCTGTGTGGTAAAGCGGCTCGCTGAACACATGTCAGGTGATGTGTGCTCCATGCGCCATCATGATGCTTGCAGCATGTAGAGCCCTTAGCACTAACTAGATTTTTCCCAACTCAGAAATGTGTTAGGGAGTGGTGGCTTTCAAGACTAAAGTGTTAATGTTTCTTTTCACTTCCATGTACCTGGAATGTAAAAATATTTGGTCAAAATTAGAAACTTCAACAGTTAGTTACTTGTGTATTGGCAGTTTACCTCCAGGTATAATTATCGCCCCTAAACATTCTATCCTTAAAACTCCAATTACACCCAACAGCCACTGCACTTACTCTGCTGCCATTCCTGGATATGGGTGACTTGCATCTTTCTCAGACTAAGTTGACAGAGTTTTAACTGAAGAATTCTGGCATACTATTTTCTACTTTAATACATTTGTAAAGACAAATTAAATAGTCTTTTTAAAAACCTGAAACAAGAAATTTACTACCTTAAACTACATTTGACAGAAAATTGAGTTCCTTCTGTAGAGTAAGCACTAAGAATGTGTCCTGAGCAATTGATTCCTCACCATACAGTGATTTGGGGATGCCTTTAAGGGTATCCTTGAATTGGATATTGTCAAAAGTTCCCACTTTGCAGAGTTCTTCATCACTAGTTTCCCATGTGGGATTTATAGAAAGTTAGTAGAATGAAGCATCTTATCTTGCACAATCGGGAATAGGATGCTAAGAATGTGAGTCTGTCGGGGCGCAGTGGCTCAGCCTGTAATCCTAGCACTCTGGAAGGCCAAGGTGGGCAGATTGTTTGAGCTCAGGAGTTCGAGACAAGCTTCTCACAAGAGTGAGACCCCATCTCTACTAAAAATAGAAAGAAATTAATCGGACAACTAAAAATATATAGAAAAAATTAGCCGGGCATGGTGGCGCATGCCTGTAGTCCCAGCTACTCAGGAGGCTGAGGCAGAAGGATTGCTTGAGCCCAGGAGTTTGAGGTTGCTGTGAGCTAGGATGACTCCACGGCACTCTAGCCCAGGCAACACAGTGAGACTCTGTCTCAAAAAAAGAAAAAAAAAGAATGTGAATCTGAGAAACATGGCACTGATAGCAAAGAGTTTATTCTCATCTGCTCAATAAGCCATTTTAACTTGAAAATCATCACAGTTTTCATGCAACCTTCCACTAACTTAAGTTTATTTTTCCCCCAAATTTAGTAAGGTATAACTGACAAATAAAAATTGTCTACATTTACAGCGTACAACATGATGTTTTGATACATGTATACGACTTTAAATGTTTGTATTTCCTTAGATTCCTAACTTTGTTGGAAATTGACAAAATTTAATCTTAGATTGTGTCCAATAATTAATTATCCTTTACCAATATTCAGTAGATGTTGGAAAAGAATACACAATAGTTTATTCATCAAAAAGGAGCATTTTGATCATTTGGGAACTGTGTTTTTGATTTTGTTTTTTTTTTTTTGAGACAGAGTCTCACTGTGTTGCCTGGGCTAGAGTGCCGTGGAGTCATCCTAGCTCACAGCAACCTCAAACTCCTGAGCTCAGGCAATCCTTCTGCCTCAGCCTCCCAAGTAGCTGGGACTACAGGCATGCGCCACCATGCCCGGCTAATTTTTTCTATGTATTTTTAGTTGTCCAATTAATTTCTTTCTATTTTTAGTAGAGACGCGGTCTCGCTCTTGCGAGAGGCTGGTTTCGAACTCCTGAGCTCAAACAATCCGTCAGCCTCGGCCTTCCAGAGTGCTAGGATTACAGGCATGAGCCACCGCACCTGGCTGGGAACTGTGTTTTAAAAGTATTTAAAACGTAGTTTACCTAGGAGTTTTCGAAGTTTTTTCATCCTAAACTCTTTGACCAACAAAAGCTTTATGTGAAATCTCAAGTAAATAAAAGAGATCCAGGCAGACCTGTTCTAGTTGAGGCTGGGTTTGAGGATTGGAGACCCACCCACTTACTTCCTCTTTCCTCACTTTCCCATCTCCTAAAGTGGAATCCACAGATTTACCTTGCACAGCTGGAAAACCATGGCTCTGTATTAATACAAACTATTTATGGACTTTAATCATCCAGTATTTGTGCCTATGCTTGAGATATTATGCACCTAATTAGAGGTTGCCTATAAATCTCTACAAAAGGTGTACACATTATGTTGTTATATCACATAGCCATTATCCTGACCAATCTATATGTTCAACTGTCTAGAATCCATCTGTGGTCAGTATCTTCTGATAATTCCTGGTCATTGAGACCAACCAGCAGACTATCAAATTATCAATCTTTTTTTTATTTTGTTTTTCAGCAATGAGCTCATCAACAGGGAAACTAACTGTCCAAGCATGTAAGTCCAGTTAGTTTATACAAACAAGTTCAATTTCCACATCAGAAAGGACATCTTCAAGTATTAATTCATAACTTCCCATCTCTGTTCCACATTTTCTTTGGGAAAGAATAATAATTGGACAATAGATTTAAATATTTTTTTCCTAACTCTAAAACTGATCTTTCAGTCATGTTCAAGAAAAACATTTACAGGGTGAAAATCCTGAGGTAATTTGAAAAATATATATATTTCTGGATTTCTGGTTTGGAATGAGTGGACTTGCTTTTCTAATTTTTTAAGATGCTATTAAATGTGCTTTCTGCTGAGAAATAAAATAATGAGAAGGTGATACGTGAGGAGATAAACCCAATTATCTGTGACTGACCTACAAAATATGCTCAATATATTCATCTTTATAGCTAACAGTGGCTTCGCTAACTCACTTCAAATCACTGTGGCCTGTAATTTGAAAGATTTTATAAAAATGATGATGAATTTGAGCAGTGGGGTTTATGCATTTGTTTCTGTGTCTTGTAAACACCCAAAATATGTTTTATTCCTTCATTCAACTAATATCTTTTAACATCTACCAAGTACCATTAAGTGTTCCAGGAGCTGGTGGTACCATTGTTAACAAGACATGATCCCTGCCCTAAAATTAGAGTTTGAAGGTGGGAGAAAACATAAATAAATCAGGAAATATGAAAATAGTATGATAAATGCTATGATGGAGAAAGTGCACAGTGCTGCGAGAGTCAGTCAGAGGGTCAGCTCACCTGGTCTCATAGAGTCAGAGAGTGATCCCTGAAACAGGAAAAAAGAGAAGCTATGAATCAAGTGACAGGGGGGTGAGTGTCCTGGGCAGGGTGAGTGGTGTATAAAAATGTCTTCGGGCAAGATAGAATGTAGTCATTTCTTGCAATTAAAAATGTCAGCCTGGCTGGAACATAGAATGGGCACTGGGGGGCATGAGAAAGGGACGTGATTGATAGTAACCAAGGACCAGAACCACACTGGGCAATGAAGAGTCACTGAAGGGTTTGCACATTTCAGAACAATCACTCAGGTTGCAGGGGCAAGACTAGAGTCAGAGATATGAATTGGGAAGGTGTGTAGACCTGCAGATGAGAAGAAATGGTAGTCTAAACTAGAGTAATGGCAGAGTGATAGAGATTTCTAAAATGGCTGGCTACAGTTGGAGTATAATCGATACCAATAAAATAAATTTTCTTTTTTGGTGCCTAATTAATTGGACCAAGAATTGACCCTAACATATTTTCTTCATTAGCACTATGCTCTAAATAAGCTTAATTCTTAGCAAGAAGCTTAAGTGGCAAAGTAATCTCTGATCTGATGCCCATGATAGAGTATATGTTTATTTCTGACAATATTGAATGTAATGTTTGTGTGGAAACATGGAACCCTCCATCCTGAAGAGTGAGAGACTGGTCATGATACATAAACACATGCACACCTTAGGAGCTAGTTACTCAGAAAAACAGATGGGAGAGGGGATTCCAACAGATGAGCAATTAATTGTGTGCCCAGGGGGAGTTGCTATTCTGGTGAGGAATTCATGTCAAAGTAACACTACTGGGTCACCTAAAACTGGGAAACTATCACCCAGGATATCTGGGTGTTTGACAATGCAAGTCCTCTGGGCAGATTTGACATTTTGTGGTGTGTCAATCGTTCACAGCTTATCATAGCTTCAGTAGGCAACATATATCCACATGTACAAGGGAAGGGAGGAAGCAAAACATCAACACATCAGGAAACACAAGAATGGATAGTGATATACTGTAATACATGCGTATATAATGATAGATGCACATATTGCATTGCAGTACTCTTTTAGGTTCTCGATATCAAAGATTAGAGAGACAGTTCTCTTTTTTCCCAATACATTTAGGGATACAAGTGGTTTTTGGTTACATGGATGAATTGTATAATGGTGAAATCTGGGATTTTAGTGTACCCATCACCTGAATAGTGTACATTGTACCCAATAGATAATTTTTCTTCCTTCACCCCCTTCTCACTCTCCCCATTTCTGAAGGGACAACTTCACAACTTAATGATCTCATCTTTTTCAGGTTGTGGTAAACGAGTCGTTCCGTTAATAGTCAACAGAATAATGTCTGGAGACATTGCAGCCAAGGCTGCCTGGCCTTGGCAGGCTTCCCTTCAGCATAACAACATCCATCAGTGTGGGGCCACCTTGATTAGTAATACATGGCTTGTGACTGCAGCACACTGCTTCAAGAAGTAAGTTACTGGCCTTAAGTCGGACCCCATTACTGCTAAAAAGCCCTGAGTTTTGTCCTATTCTTGGTAACTATCAATGTCCTAAATATTACAGAAGTAAAATAAGAAAAAAGTTCTTTACTAAAATAATGTTACACTTGCATATGTATTTGAAAACCTTGATGAAGACAGAAGAAGTAATTTTTCTCCTCATATTCACCAATCAAGTCCTCAGAATATTAAATAAAGAAACTGTAAGAAAGCAGAAGTCATCCTAAAAACATAAAATGTTGACTAATAACATATAAAATTACTCTTTTGTCAACCAATTCTCTCCACTTAATACTGGTGTCTATTTCTGCCAAACACTTGGGCCAGTCTCATGCTAATCATAAATAGTCAAATTAATTACAAAGTGAAATGAAAATCTTCAATGGATGCAGGAAATTAGTAACTGTGATGATGGGGAATTGCCCAAATCAATTTAGAGTATTGACACGTGAAGTTCTGCTGGAATCAGAACAGTTTATAACCAAAATGAGAAATTACCAGTATTACAAGAACAGCCACTTCAAAAGAGATTTCTTTGAGTATCAAAGGATTAAAGAGGCCCTT
>RJWJ010032578.1:0-18433 GCA_004363605.1 Indri indri
AGTCAATGGCGGCCCCAGACTAGACATACATCCCCTGCAACCCAGCCCAATACTCATTTTAACTTATATAGAGTGCCTCAATGATAGAAGTGAATTTTTAACCAGTTCTGGAAAAATATGATTGACTTTTAGATTATTACATGCCAAAGTTAATAAGAAATTGACCTCTTACTCAGGTATGAATATATTTTATTAAAAGTGACCATTTTATTAAAATTTTAATTAATTTTTTATAAAAATTTCTCTCCAATGCAGTCTCATCACAGTTCATTTTATCTTTCTGCTCAATTCTGCTTTCCCATTTTTCACAGGTATTGTTCCTGAAAGTGCTGCCAATAAACCTCCCACGTGTAACTCTAAGTCTTAGATTCAACTGTCTGTAGAACTTGACCACTAGGTTCCTGCCATTTATTAAAAATGGCCTTGCTTAAACCGAACCAACTGCACTTGAACTCTGATGCCAATGGAATTTTTTGATAGAAGAGTTCTACTGCAGCAGCTGAAGCATAGAGTGCAACCAAATGCTGAGATACATGTATTATCAATGGCTGGGTGGCATGAAAAGCAAAAGAAAATTTGGACAACTGCATGTATTTGCATAACCAGGTTGTGCGAGGGGTTGTAGTAAGGAAAAGAGGTGTAATAAGATGAATCTGGAATAGTACACAGCACACTTGGATAAAATACCAAAAAAAAATTGATTTCATTTCATAGGCTATGAGGAATAAGTAAAGGGTTTAAAGTCTATTTAAATATTCTATTTTGAAGTCTCTTTAAACTATTCTCATACCAATACCAATATAGATGGGTAGATTTAGGGAAGATGGCAACTGGAAGTGGTTTGGAGATTACTGAAGTAATAATTGGCATCAAAATCCTCTCCAGAACTTGGAAGAGAAAATTTCCTCACCAACCTGTGGGGCAAATGCCTTAATTACTGCTCTGCCTATATCTTGCTTTGGAAAATCATTCTTTTTTTCTTTTTTTTCTTTTTAGAATTTCTCTCTAACTCTAAAAGGGACATGATACATAGTCGGAAAGTTTATAAATTTTTCAAACTATCTAGATTTGCTTTCTCACCAGAGAGGATGGGAGTCTGGATTAGACTTCTGATGCTTAGGAAGGATTTGACTTGCAGAGCTTATTTTATTCCTTTACATGTCTTAGGCTATATTTTGAGAAACAAATGTGCTGATTCCATTTATGTCTTATTTTATTCTCTGTCTTTGGCACTGATTAAACACTCACAATTGCTTCTCTGTTGGAGTATGATTTTCTTTGTGATAATCTCTTCTGTAACACACTTTCCAGGACCCTGTCATGAAAAAAAGGAAGGATATTTGGTAAAATATATAATTTAATTCTAATTTTTAATTATATACAATCCTGTCTAACTTCTAGATGTCTTATAAGGAGCTATTGTTGAGGGCACAAGCATGGAAAAAATAATGAATTCATATTTGAAATTAGTTTATATTGTCTCCAATATTTAATTTGTATTTCCCATAATGTCTAACATAATAATGGGTTCTTATTAATATCACATTCCTTGAATATTTTGCAGAATGCCTATTATGTTCCAGTTGATTTGACTAGGTTACTTAGCCTTGTCAACAACCCTACATGACTATGATATTTCCATTTTATAGGAAAATAAACTAAGTCTCAATGACCACCCAAATGATGTAAGTTCAACCCCTTGGTACCCACCATTCTGCTTTCTGTCTCTCTGAATTTGAGGTACACTAGGTATATCCTACAACTTAAATTATTGTCTTTTTGTGTCTGGCTTATTTCACTCACAAAAGTCTTCATGATTCATGTTGTATCATGTGTCAGAATTCCATTCCTTTTAAGGCTGACTAATATTCCACTGTATCTATATACTTCATTTTGTTTATTCGTTTGCCAATAAACATTTGAGTTGTTATCACCTTTTGATTATTGTCAATAATGTTTCTATGAATATGAGTGTACAAATATCTGTTAAAGTTCCTGCTGTCAGTTCGTTTAGACATAGAGGCAGAAGTGGAATTGCTAGATCATTTGGTAATTCCATGTGTAATTTTTTGTGGAACTTCCATACTGATTTTCACAGAGACTGCACCATTTTACATTCCCACAGCAATGCACAAGGGTTTCAGTTTCTCTACATCCTCACCAACACTTGTTCTTTTCTGCTTTTTTGATAATAGCTATCTTACTGGTTGTAAAGTGGCATGTCATTGTGGCTTCAGGCTTGGATTTTTTTTTTTAAGAGTAAAAATATATAAGATGACCAATTGCATCTCCAACCTAATAGTTCCTCTGAAAAACTCACAAGCAAGAGTAGCATGCCACCTGATGAGATCTAGAAACAAGATAGTGTGTCCTAATAGCCACTTACAACTCCGCAGGAGGTGTTTAATCTGGTGATCAAGTGCTGGCTTTATAGTCTGCAGCTTCTTAAATGCTACTTCTACTAGTGTCCTGAATTTTTGTGAAATCCATTTGTATTTTTATATGGTGCTCAGGAGGTGATAAGTGAGAGCTTCAGTTTTAAAGATTTAGGCTTTGTGCATCATAAATAAGTTTTAGTAATAGAATCATCCATTCAATAACAGTTACCAGATCAAATAGTCAACACCTTATCACTGGAAATATTCAAGGAGAATTCATGGAGAATATTTAAGAAGAAATTTCTGCATTGATTGGAGATTAGTCTCAGTAAGTGCCATGATCTCTTTCACCTTTCAGATTCTGCATGTATTATCTGCCTTTGAGTTATCTTCATTCCAAAAGATGAGCACTAACCTTAAAAAAATAGTCTGTCTCATGTCTGTGGCATACATTTCAACTGTTCACTGATATTTGGCTTCCTTCCTTCCTCCCAGACATAATAAATATTGTACTATTTCCACCATTTTGAAGTTAAGTATGACTAGTTCTGGCGAATGACTTATGGGCGGAAATGATGCAAATCACTTTCATGGTGAAGTATTCAAGTGCAGAAGAGAGATCCTGCAGCTGTGCCCTTTCTATTCCACAGTAAGCATGAAAGCATGGGTGGAGATGGAGCCTCCATCAACCAGGACCCCCAAGAGATCACAATAAATAACGCCAACTAAGCCCTCTTCCTGCACCCTTCCACACAATCCACTTTCACTGGACTTGTGTGTGTGTGTGTGTGTGTGTGTGAAGTAAACTTTGTTGTTTTAAGCCACGATGTTTGGGAGTTATTTTATTTTTTTTGCCACAACAAAATCTAATCTATATTGATTAATATAGTGTGCGTTCAAAGTTTGGTTTCTTTTTTATTTCTATGATCCTATATTCTGATTTGCTTGGAATGCTCCTATATCCTAACTCACATCTTAATAGCTAAATCCTGAAATCTGAAATTCTAATATATAAAAATTTGTGTTAGGCTACTTCAGGTGCAGGCAACCCACAAAAACTGCTCCAGGTAACCCCAGACATTATATCGGTTTCCAGCTTACATTCCAGGGAAGACTTTATAACCCCCTCAGAATGTTCTAATGAGAAAAATAGGATTTCATTTTGGTTTCGTCATATAACTTTGGGCAATTCATAAACTTCTGAAAGTCTTAACTGACAGATTTGAAATTGTGAATTATAATAATTGTTTTAAAATATTCCTTCCCAAAGTGGTTGTAAGTATCAAAAGAGATAATATATAGGCACCATAAACATTCTAGAATGCAGAAGTCCACTCACAAGAAAGAGCCTCAAAAAAAGAAAAAATAGAGTACTGCTAAGCACAGATAGCTAGGTAAAAAAAAAATATATATATATATATAATTAGTTTTCAAAAGCTTAGAACTTCTCTATAAGTATTCAATACATGAGTAGTCAGTAGAAGTAAACTGACTTCATCACATTTCAATTGTATCATGGTATAGCATGCACAGATCCACATTATTTCTGTAAAATAGAAACAATGCAATGTGCGCAACTCTATACCCCTGGGTGTCACTCCATGAATTAATATTAAACGTGTTTGGGGACAGGATTTGTCTTAGGAGTTTTGCAGAGCTTTGCCCTGAAGGAATATGTGAATGTGTTGGTTTGCATTTCAAATGCTGTTACACACGGAAGGGCATCTCTGAAAGGCAGTAGCGGCTGTATCCCACAAGGCGCCGCGTTTCTCAGACCTAAAGGTTTGGATTTGCTTTGTAAAGCACAAGTGAATCTGTTAAAAACTACAGGCTGAGAGCTGACAATGGAGTGCCCTCCAGAACAGACAGCTTCCCGAATGGCCAAAAGCAAAGCTCTTGTTTAAACCACTCTAGACTACCTGTCTCCATTCACAATAACCTAATAAACATGGAGCCAACATATCTCTGTTTACCCCCTCTGTTACAGGATAAACTTACCTTAGAATTTAGAAGTTAACCTTTGAAAGACTTTGTAACTGTTTGCTCATGTAGATAGAATTTGTTAAAGAATCTGTAGAAGCCTTCCGTAGAAGCCTTTTGAAAATCTGTTAACCCGAGAGGAACTACCTACCTGCTGTTATGTAAATCTGTTGCCCCAGGCAATTATTCACTATTCCTTATAAGTTACCATGTAAGACCTCATTCGGGGCTTTTGAGACCGATGGAGAGGTCTAAGCCCCCTGAGCTCCCGCTTTGCCTATAATCTTTATAAACTTATAAAACTATATCTTTGTCTCAGTGTATGCTTCTATTTCTTCCATTTTACATTTTTCTCTATTATTTTCTTATCCCTTGCAACTCTACCAAAGGGACCCGGCTTTTTGTGGGGAGCATTGGCCACACCTGGGAGACAATTCATACCAATTTTCAGGTTAATAAAATCGATTCAGTGGATACCGTAAACCTCTAATCTGTAGTGTAGCCTATGCAAGAATCTATTAAGCTTAAAACAATCACTTTTTAAATCATGAACAAGGTACCCTAACCTATACAAACTACAGTATAATATAGTATGTACTTGTTACTGAAGTACTGCCTAGCAGAGTACTGTGAAACCATTGAACACTACACATGATGTAAGGAAGATTTCATTTTCAGAACATTCAAGTTGTTGCCAGAATTTGACTCTATCTATTCCTTGGCTTAAGCTGAACACTCTATCATCCTGAGTTAGAAATGTCTCCTGTATCTGACCTCGCACATTACGCCCACTGCTATAAATTGTTATTGAGTTGTAATGTTCACTAACTCTGCTTTATTAGATACAAAATGATTATCATTGCTCAGGCTATAATTGCCTTTATCAAATATGACCACTTGAAGACAATTGATGAGAGATGCTCTATTGCTTGTATAGTGTGACAAATTTTATTCAGAAAATCCTATCTATTCCAACTAGACCAAAAATTTTATGGGGTGAATGGCTTAAAGTTGACACACTCTAAATCTAAGTCACTTTCTCAGAACGACAAATGCATGTAATTACACACATGGGTTGAAATTGTCTAATGTTCATTTACAGTTAGACTTAAAATATCCATTTTTGCATGTAAAATATGATCATCCATGCCCTATGAGAATTTGTTCAATTTTTAAAATGTAGTATTTTAGAATATAAGGGCAAACATGATAGATACATTATTTATAATAGAAAAATAACTACATTTTTCTGTAATATGATCAAATTCTCTATCCAAAATTTTGAATTCTGTAGATTTTGGCTTAGACAAGTAAAATACATTATTTGTACAAATATGCAATATCTTTAGGAAAAAAAGATGATATATGCTGGCTTTCTTACACATTTCAAGTAATATTTTTTGTGTTGTTTTCCTAAGGCTGCTATAAAAAATTGCAGCATCTTAACAACAATAGAAACTTATTTTCTGACAGTTTTAGAGAGCAGACGTCTAAAATCAAGTGTCAGCAGATGCACACTCCCCCTACAAAAGCTTTAGGAGAGAATCTCTTCTTGTCTCTTCTAGCTTCTGGTGGCTCCAAGTGTTCATTGGCTTGGGGCTGCATAACTCCAACCTCTGCCTCCATCTTCACATGTTTTGCTTCTCTGTTTCTCTCAAATCTCCCTCTGCCTTTCTCTTATAAGGTCTTATAAGGGCACCTGTTATCAGATTTAGGACCTGCCCTAAATCCAGGACGTTCTCATCTCAAGATTTCACACTTAATTACATCTGCAAAGACCCCTTTCAAATAAGGTCACATTCACAGGTTTCAGGGATTAGAAAGTGGACACATTGTTTTGTGGAGGGGGCATTATTCAACTTATTATACATTTCTAAAATGTTTTAAGCATTTTTCAGGTCAGAGAGGTGATCCATATAAAAGCTGTACACTTATTAAAAATCAGTTACGTCAGTCCAATCTACAAGATGAGATGGCTGTTATTCTATTACAGGAATGATAGGAGAATAAAATGAAATTCAAGAACCTATTTAGAACTCAGGAAAATCAGCAAGAAAAAATCAAACAACCCTATCAAAAAGTGGGCAAAGGACATGAACAGAAACTTTTCAAAAGAAGACAGAATAATGGCCAAGAAACATATGAAAAAATGCTCGACATCTCTAATCATGAGGGAAATGCAAATCAAAACCACAATGAAGTATCACTTATCTCCAGTGAGACTGGCCTTTATCAAAAAGTCCCAAAACAATAAATGTTGGCATGGATGCAGAGATATAGGAACACTCATACACTGCTGGTGGGACTGCAAACAAGTGCAACCTCTGTGGAAAGCAATATGGAGATATCTCAAAGAGATACAAGTAGAAGGACCATTTGATCCAGCAATCCCACTACTGGGCATTTACCCAAAAGAACAAAAGACATTCTATAAAAAAGACATCTGCACCGGAATGTTTATAGCGGCACAATTCACAATTGCAAGATGTGGAAACAACCCAAGTGTCCATCAATACATGAGTGGATTAATAAAATATGGTATATTATACCATGGAGTACTATTCAGCTGTAAGGAACAATGGTGATATAGCACCTCTTGTATTTTCCTGGATAGAGCTAGAACGCATTCTACTAAGTAAAGTATCCCAAGAATGGAAAAATAAGCACCATTTGTACTCACCAGCAAATTGGTTTCACTGATCAACACCTACGTGCACATACAGGAATAACATTTATCAGGTGTCAGGCAGATGGGAGGAGGGAGGAGGGGATGGGTATATACATACACAATGAGTGCGATGCGCACCATCTGGGGGATGGTTGAAGCTCTGATGCTTGAAGCTCTGACTTGCTGGCGGGGGGAGGGAAGGTAAGGGCAACGTAACCTAAACATTTGTACCCCCATGCAGAAATTAAAAAAAGATGAGATTTTATTAATTAGGTGAAGTGGAGTTATAGATATGAGATAATCATAAAGAGTAAAAGTTTACTAAAATAGCATACAAGAATATAGGGTAGAATTATTATATCTTTGCTTTGTTTTTGATAGTCCCTCTAGCTTGATAAGCAAATGATAAGGAGGAAAAATAATACTCTCTGAATGATAACATTCAAATAATGGGCTGGACAAATAAATTAGATGAGGTGACAAACTTCATATAAAATATACATTATAGAAGATTATCATTAATTCTTAAATTCCATAAGGTACTATTAATAGATTTAATATCCATAAGCATTAATTTTATTCAAATTGTCTGAATTAATTCTTCCCAAATAAAAAAAAGCTATGGTTTAACTCTTTCAATATTTTTATTTATATTTTCATTAAATTCCAACTATTCTGTAATGTTATATTTCTTGTATGATGAAAACAATATATTTTGAAATGTGTCCTTCAAAATGTGCTGTATTCTGTCAAAGACATGTCTATTTTTAGAATAGATTTCCTGAGGAATTCTCTAACTGCAGCGATTTGGAAAATTCTTAAGTTGTTCTGTGTACTATGGCAGCTTACTTGGAACTGTTTAATTCAGTCCAGAATGCTTTATACCTGCTAATGCAGGTAAATCAAGTTTAATATCAAGAAGTGGACATTTGAATTAGAAATCTGTGAGTTGATATTTTGAAAGAATATTACTTTGCTGGTGATGTGGCTTAAATACAATGTAAAGTTCATTTCTATAAATCATTATGTATTTATTAATTGACTCCTATTCCTACTTTTGTATTTTGACCTTTTTTTCTCCTATGGTTTCCTGCCTAGTCTCTCAAGGTATGCATGCTTATATAGACTAACATCCTCAAGTGTCTGCCCCCCACACCCTCTTATATCTTTTTGCTTTAGTTTTGCCTAACACACTGGGTATGCTTCATGTTCTGAATTTTTGGTAACCACTGTTTCCTGCTTCTATGATAGTCAACTTGATCCTCAGTGTAGCTCAGCGCAGTATGCAGCCAGATGTTACAGTCTGCTACTCTCTCTGTCCCTGAAAGCTCGTGCCCTTTATTCTACCTCTAAATCTCTCAACTTTTGAAGCCTCAAGGAAAATGTTTGCAATTGCATATCATAGAAAAATTATTCTAACTGTGAAAAGGTGAATTAAATAGAATAAAAGACAATAGGAATGTTTGTGTGTTTATGTGTGAATGTGTAATTCCTTTTCACATGTGCTAATGCCAAATCCAACCTTATGACCACATGAAAAAGGAAATGGTTAGATAACCACATTGTCTGCTACCTCCAAATCTTTCTGTGACGTTTCCTTTTGGTGGGAAAGTCAAGGCTGAAAAATAAATATAATTAATATAATTTATTAGGGATCATTGAATTCAACCTCTTTTGAAGCTAAAGTATAGGCCTAGGAGATAAAATGACATATATGACCCCAACATTTTATACCACAACTTCTAGATCAGAGAAATAATGAGTAAAATAAGTGAATGAACTAATGACAATCTCTCTTCTTATCGTCTTCTGTATCAAGAGCAGTAGGAAGGAAAAAAATCAAGATAATCTGATAGCACTGTAGATAAATTAACACTGTCCATTTCTGTCCTTGTTTTCACATGCACATAAATTAAGATTTTATGTTTTTAAAATATGAAAATATTTTATACTTTATAGGATCCCAGAAATCAAGCCTTTTTTTTTCTTATTAATAGAGACTAAGACCAGCCTGAACAAGAGTGAAATCCTGTCTCTACTAAAAAACTAGAAAGAAATATATATATATATTTTCTATATATATATATATATAGAAAAAAAATTAGCTGGGCATGGTGGCGCATGCCTGTAGTCCCAGCTACTCGGGAGGCTGAGGCAGGAGGATCACTTGAGCCCAGGAGTTTGACGTTGCTGTGAGCTAGGCTGACACCACGGCACTCTAGCCTGGGCAGCAGAGTGAGACTCTGTCTCAAAAAAAAAAAAAAAAAAAATAGAGACTAGGCAATGGAAGTAGATACCCTTTCAATATAAAGCTTTTATATGCCTTCTAGTCAGCCAATTTCAGACAGTCAGCCAATTTTTTTCCAGTCACTCTTGGCAGTTGATAAGCTATTTCCGTGTCTGCTCTTTATTATGTTTCAGGAAATATGATCTCTATCAAAGCTGAACTATATGGTTGTCTCCTCATCTAACTTCTTAGCTGAATCAAAAGGGATGTAGCTGTAATTTGCACACAAGTTTTATGACTGTAACATGGTAAGCTATGTTTGGGTTTCCATTAATGATCTCCTGAATTTAGATCTATGTTCCTTTGATGCTTTTCCAAATGATAACAAAATCAAATAGAGCACCCACAGAAGCAGAACCAGGCACCAGTGAAGATGTCTTTAACTCTTGCCTGAAAGGATAGTCTATCATATGGAAAAGACACATAAAATTGATGTTTAATGGGCATGTCAATGAAATCTGCCTAATATATAAATAGGAAATACTAGTAACTGAACAAAGCAGATTCAGTATATTGTTTCTCCTTCTGTAGATAAATTATTAAACTTACTAATATTATGAGTAAATGTAAAGCTTCAGTGTCATAGATGAAACTATGTAACCACTATTAATAAAGACATTATCTTGTCTAAATAATACTTTTACAGATTTGCTTTGTACTATAGCATTCTTATAACTTTTTCCTTTTTCTTCTTTTTTGATTCAAGAATCTATAGCATCCTCCTTTCTGATAAATTATTGATCTTTTGATTTTGATTTTTTTCCTCTCTCTCTTTCACTAACAAATATTTGTAAAGTTGTTGCTATATGTCAGGTACTCTGATAGGCTCTGAGAAAATAAAGATGGCTAAGATATAATCCTTGCTCTCGAGAAGTCAACTACTGCAGAGTCTAGGGAAGGAGGCAGGTGAATATCAGTCATCTTTTTAGTTTAAATTGAGATAAGACAGACTTATACACACACACGCGCACACATACAGAGAGGGATATCCTACTTTGGTGTGGGGGGCTAGTTCTAATACAAGAAAAATAACATAAAATTGCAAACACAAAATTATTAATACATACAGAGACTTGGAGAGAGCAAGAGCACATGAGAGCCCTGAAGCTTAATTA
This sequence comes from Indri indri, assembly GCA_004363605.1. Classification (NCBI taxonomy): domain Eukaryota; kingdom Metazoa; phylum Chordata; class Mammalia; order Primates; family Indriidae; genus Indri; species Indri indri. The sequence goes on from RJWJ010032578.1 coordinate 10,429, forward strand.
GCTTTAGCTTCCAGGTAAATCTACCTCTACATGTATGATCCTGTATGTGTGTTTGTGTGTGTGTATGAGAGAGAGAGAGAGAGACAGAGAGAGAGATTTGCTAAATCCAAGCCATCTTAGAAGGAATAAACATGACAGTGTTGAAATTCTAATATAATATAGTATGTCAAATGAACTCTTAGGAAATATAAGCTATATTGTTACCCTTTACATATAGCACCTGAGCAAATAGTTCTAAAGTAAGTTCATGTGACTTTTATTTTTCTGAATGAGAAATCATTAATATCTCAGTCTAATTAAGCAAACAATGTAAGAAAATATTTTCTCAACATTCTAGCCACCCCTATCCTCAACCAAGGCACTTGGCATACCCTCACAGATTTCTCAAAGCCCTGTGAATTAGTTTGCTAGGGCTTCCATAACCAAATATTACAGAGTGGGTGGTTTAAGCAACAGAAATTGTCTCATGGTTCCAGAGGCTAAAAGTCCCAGAGCAAGGTGTTGGCAGGGTTGGTTTCTTCTAAAACCTCATTCCTTGCCTTGTAGATGACCATCCTCTCCCTACATCTTTATGTGGTCTTCCCTCTGCACATTGGTGTCTTCCTGTAAGTACAATGGTCATATTGGGCTAGGGCCCACCATAATTACCTTATTTTAACTTAATTACCTCTTTAAAGATGCTGTCTTCAAATACAGTCACGTTCTGAGGTACCGGGAGCATAAACTTCAATCTGCTCATGGAGTAGAGGGCACAATTCAACCCATAACAACCTACTCTGATGCTCAATGGGAAAGGATTGCTACTAGAGCACCCTTCTCACATCAGATGCAAGACCAGAGTCTTGACCCCTTTCATTGTCCTAACTTTTACTCATAATTAATCACAGTTCTATGAGATCTTGAAATCTCTTAAATGGCAATTTCTGTAGGAAAAAAAATAGGTAAACTAATCCCCTCAGTAGCATCAATCTAGCTAAGAAGAGTATTAGGAATTAGTGCTGATGACCAGAACTTTAGGAATTATATGATAATAGCTAGAGAAAATGTTTTATCTAGTGATCAACTATAGCCACTCAAATTCCACTATATAGGAAATAATTTACATTACTAAGTATAAAAGTCAGCTGTTTCTTCATTAAAATAGAGAAGTCACCAATCCTGCGTTAAGCCTAGATAAGTAAACATATAAAGAAATTCTAGCCAATAAACATAGGAACATATTAGATACCATAAATATTTATGCATTGTGGCTTATTTGTGCCCAGCTCTGCAATTATTTAAGTTTAAAAATAGCACTTCATGTTGTCCTTCCTATAAGGTAAAAGATGAATACCCTCTAAAAACAATATTAAGGCTTAATTACAAGTTACACACCATCCAGCAAGTGAAGTCACACTACTCACCCACCCACCTGTTCTTCTCATTAATAACATAGGAATGAAATTATTGACATAATTCAAAGAGACGTTATGATAATATCTTCACATTTATGCCAAAATTATTTCTATCTGCCCAAAATAAACTTTATGAAACTACATTTAACACTCTATGTCATGGTTGTAAATTGTAAAAAACAACATATATAAGCACACATACGTGTGTGTGTGTGTGTGTGTGTGTGTGTGTGTGTGTTTTCCAATTATCATTCTATAACATAGGAAAACATTCTGATTCGGTATTTTGATTTTCCTGGACACCATGAACTGGCTAAACCAGCCACCATTTCATTCTTTTTCAAATAGTAAATTAAGCTCCATTTTTAAAAGCATTGTCATAGAATTTGAAAGCAGAGGCAAACAAAAAGAAGAATCCATCTACTTGCTATTTCTAGCCTCTTTTTTTTTCCCCCCTGCTTGCAAGAAAAACTTTATTAACATGAAGAATCTCTATAACCACATTCCAATGTCTATTCTTTAGCTTTCTGGGTACCAAAAATAGTTACAGTAGTGCAATGCTTTTTGATTTCTAAATTCTAGATTGCAGTTAAGGGCATGAAGTTTATGCTTAAATTTAAATATAATGGTCAAAGTAGCTTCCTGGAATGGAGGGAGGTCAGTTCTGGTAGATATTCTTGAGTTTGAGATTAAGGCCCATTTGTTTTCTAGCCCTTACAATAATTTTATAAACATCTAATTCCCTCTATTTCATCTCTATCAAAATCAGATAGTGCCTTTTTCTTCTGTGCATGTCTTTTTTTCTCATTTTAGCAACAATATCTCTACCTTTCCAGTTTCTCATGATCCCTAGGGTCCAGTGTTAAGATTCCTAGAGTCTAGCACTAAATTGTGATTCATCTTAAAAACCATAAGCCACCTTAATCATGTATAACATGAGACTAAAATAAAATACTACCATGCAATATAAAAAAATTCCTAATTTGGCTCCTGTTTAATATAGTGGATTTTGACTGATAATAACATTTGATGAGTACTGCCCTTGAAGGAATGAAATCTGGTTTGGTTGGTATGACAGCAGGGAATATTCCCTTATTTCTGAAAATGGAACAGTATTATATATGGCATATAGGGGCAACATAGTTACTTAAAGTATCTCCTAGGGTTATCTAGAATAAAGAACCTATTGTTCTCATGGAGGTAGAGAGAATGATAGTTACCAGAGGCTGTGAAGGGTAGTGGGGAGGAGGGGATAAATGGTTAATGGGTACAAAAATACAGCTCAATAGAAAGAATAAGATACACTGTTTGGTAGCACAATGGGGCAACTGTAGTTAACAGTAATTTATTGTATATTTCAAAATAACTAGGGGAGTGGACTTGGAATGTCCCGAACACAAAGAAATGGTACATGTTTAAGGTGATGGATATCTCAATTATCCTGATTTGATCAGTACACATTGAATGCTTGTATCAAAATATCACACGTACCTCATAAATATGCACAAGTATTATGTAGCCATAAAAGTTAAAAATTAAAATTTAAGAAGATTCTATTGAAGGCAAGTCTTTAGTAGCACTGATGGATGGTGAAAAGACTGTTATGGTGGGAATAATGAAGACAAGAAGGAAAGGAAACCCTAAAAGTCTGACAGCACTGAACATTTTCAGAAGGAAAAAAGAATTAAGGTCTTAAATTCTCAGATCGAGATAGGGTAGGAGTATCAGAGAGTTTCTATGACTACACACACACACACACACACACACACACACACACACACACAAACACTCAGTTCTTACAGGAACAAGGTCAAGAAAACAAAAAACACCAGCAATAAAGAATAATCATGTAAATTGCTTAATTGTAAGTGGAATTCTCACCCTTTTCGGATTTTTTATGTAAAAGTTAAAAGTATTTATTTAGAAATAATGAATCAGTTGAAATGAAGACATTTAGGTAGTATCAATATTGAATTATTCTGAATATTTGGACCACCTCGAAACATACTAAATATTAATTACTAGCCAAAGTTCCTAATTCCCTGTTTGATTTTATTTCAGTCCTGTTTCGAGACCTCCTCTGATGCCGTGTTTTATTATTTTGTTTATTGCAGTGTTTTTAAATTGTTTTTGCTTTGTTTTGTTTTATCAAGTTGATACCAAATTTCCTGATTGCTAATCTCCACCACTTCTCATTCCCTTCAGACAAATAACTAGGCTCTGATTCAAATATGCTCTAAGAACACAGGTAGAAAATCTTACCCAGGAAATAAAAGTTTATATAGAAGATTAATTGTAAAATTTTGCTAATTTATATAGGTAGCAATGTGATCACTACATATAAGAATATATTTTAATGGTGCTAGAATAAGCAGAAAAAAATACAATTTTAAATCAAGCCAAGTGTATTACTATGGGTACACTTGCCACAGTTTCTGGGAGAGGTTCTAACAGATTGCTCAGATGGTTGGCAAGAAACTTGGACCCAGTAGTGTGCTACACTAAATGAAGTGGAGATTCCAGAAATTCATTGGTATAATGAAAAGGGAAGCATGCACAGGCAGGCTGAGAGAATCGTTGAAGAGATTTGTCATGTACTCACCTATTTGATAAACAAATCTCTAAGAAGATTCAGAAGATTCTACATTCAGCAAGGCCTTGTTGCTGTGGCTATCCTCTGCAAGATGGAAACAAAGGTATGACTTTTACTATTAAAATGGGACCCTTGATTATAATGGGGGTTGTGCAATCCCAGAATAGCAGAAGACAAGTGTTAGTACTTAACCACTAGGTACTAGGTGGGTCTGATTATCATAATGGATAGCATGGAGACAGCATTGAACACAATACTTATACATGCAGTCATCTTTGCTATGAGCTAATCATATTTTCACTAGGACTGGAATAGATGAAAAGTTTACTAACGGCATACTTGATTGTAAAACTAAAAAAATCAAAATCAAAATTCTAAAACCTAACACAGTCCCAAAGTGAGTCACTATTATGGAAAGTCATAGACCTTGATCTAATTCTCAGAATCATTTCACAGAACTTGACCTCCTGAGTTTGAAGGGAAGCTGAATATCTTGAGAAAGGACTTTCTTAAACTGTCCTAAGTATATTCTCTAAATTTTCCATCCAGCACTTCCTAAAATGATCCATCTACAGATGTAAATGTGTATTGAGGAAAGGATAGGCAACTGGACACTGGTTCTGAGCTAATACCAATGCGACTATGGGTCACATTCTCCTGATTCTTTGCATGTCCCATAATTGTTGATCACACATCAGACATTATTGTGTCTTAATGAGCTGTAGATGGTAAAATATGCCCTTTTTCCCCCTCTCTCCATCTTTCCTTCCTTCCTTTCCTCTCCCTCACCCTTATTTCTTTCTTTCTTCCCTCCCCCTTTTCTCTTTCTCTCCTTTTTTGTGTTTCTTACAAGAATCAACGTTTTTCCTCCAAGTAGCTAGAATGAGGTACTGATTAGGGTGACCAAATTAAGAGCTGAGCATGTCTGAGGCAGGGTTGCAGTTTAATCACTTTAAGCGGAACTTGAGAATGCAAGAATCGGGAAACTAGGAGATTCTCTCCTTGAATTTTAGCCCAGTGTGCAATTTCTTGTGCCTCCACTGCCTTAATATCTTTGATCATGTCAAGTGTTGAATAGGATTTGATTTCCAATGCCTCTTTGGTTAGACATATTACACCACTCATCCGGAACTTTAAAGGTCAGTTCAGTCCTCTTCCTTCAGGAGAGTAGTTTAACTAAATATTGTGAAACTTATTGATCTCTGTTTTCTCTGTCAGAATACAAATAAGATGGACTTCAAAACTGCAAGAACATGAAGATGCCGGAGTTAGAATATGCTAGACCTCAAGCCTATGAGAATATGAGATTTTGAGACTTAGAAAATCAAGAACTTTATGACCCCTAGCCTGTGAGGTTGTGAGAATGAACATTAAAAGAGATTAGCTGTGCTGTGAGATTACAATACAGCGTGAGATTTTGAGATTGCTAGGTGTTGACAGTACAAGACTGTGAAAGGCTGATGCCAGGAGACTGGGAGTCTACTAGAGCACATGGTTTGTTTCCACTGTCTCTAGTGTGTTTCTCAGCAAAACCCTCATGTAGGAGAATTACTTGGCAGAGTGTGTTGTCTTTGCTTTAGGTGTTACTATAGATTCAAATCCAACACACCAACTGATTTGTTACAGGTTTGCTCCTCTGTTTGCCTAGAACCCAACATTATCATCTGGTTTCAGGTATAAAAACCTCTTTTATTCCTTGCTCATCTAGCATTGGCTCGTCCCTATGGAATCAGTGCATTTAGATTTCCCCATTTTCATAGCTTTCTTATGGTTTCATAGCTTTCTTATGGTTTTAAAGAAAAGTGTGATTTTTAAAAATTTACCCGGTGATGACGAAGGCTTTCATGTCCATTCATATCCTAACTAGAACGGATCCATATAATATGTTTTAATATTTGGTAGTTGTATTGTCAGGGTTCTTCAGTAGTACAAGTGTTTTTTTTGTTTTGTGGTTTTGCTCTTGGTTTCTCATTGTTGTTCTTTTATCTCTCCCAATAAAAAGTAGTGTTATTAAGAAATGACTAATATAATATATGATGAGAACCCCTCTGGTATAATTTTTTAAACAATTAGCTTGGCATGTGCCTAGTTGTACCTAAAATAGTTTCTTTATAACTTATAGCTGTCTATAAGCAGCAAAAATATCCAGTTAATATACTCACAATGCCATCCCACACTCTTTATCATATTTAAATAGTGCATACTTTGGGAATATTGATGAATTTTAAGTAAATGTGTTACAGTATTATGTGAGTACATGAAGTAATGTCTTCCTCCTACTGCCCTTATAAAGAGACTCTTAAGGACAGAGATCAGGAAATTTTTCTCATTTACAGTAGACACAGACACCAAAATAAAACAGTGAATTTGAGAATCTGAAGTCCTGGGTTCACACTGTAAAACCCCAGCTGACTGTTTTGTAATTTTGAACAAATTCACTAGCCTCCCTATTCTCTAAAATTTAGTTTATTTATCTAGACAAATTAGACAATGATATAAAATACCTTAGAGTATCATGTGCCATGAAATGGCATAATGCAGGCAAAGCACTTAGAATCACACCAGTTAAAAAAAAGTGTTCGGTAAATGTTAAATATATTTTTCATAAAAACAAATCAAACAAACAACAGTTCTTCTTTCATAAATGGTGTCTTAACTGCCATGCCTGCATTCAGTGGCCTTTTCCTTCTATCTCATTCTCTGTATTACCTACAGAGCGATATTTTGAAACAAAAGTTTTATCCTTTTATCTTGATCCCTCTGCCTTTAAGACAAAATAGATGCTTTCCTGAAAGTTTTCTGGAAATATTTGTAAACAAAACTTTAGTTGTCTACTGGTCTTTCTTAATCCTCACAACTTGTAAAGAAAAAATAATTTACTAGAAAAAAATATAGATTAAAGTGTTCTCTGTTTTAAAACCAAATTCCATTTTATGTTCCCTTCAAAAAAAGATGCCCTTAAACCTTGAAAATAGCCTTGAACTTGTAATTTGGTGAACTAGACTATAGATGTGATTTCACATCAACTAGTTGTTTGAAATCAGGCTTTTTCTGTTATCCTTTGGCATAAGTTTCTTCAACTGTAAGTGAGAAAATGTCTTATTGTGGTCACTAAAATATCATTTGTGTTTTAAAATACTTTTTCGAATAAATACAGGTAATTCTTTTAACGGCTGATTAAGAAAAATCAGGTTAATTCAGTTAAATTTTGAAGCTCTGAGGATATTATTTAAAGGTTGATTGCTTACAATTATTAATATTTTGACTAGATAACCCCAAAATGTGACTAGCAATAATTAAAATAATTATGGAAAATGTTGATATTTCAGCTTTTCTTGAAACCTACACTGATCATTATTGAAAAATCACTTTTAAATAGAAGGAAAAAAGTTACTATAATTGTAACATTATTTGTCAAGGTATATTTAACTGTGCAACAGTGACAGATAATAGTACTTGGATCATTTATCTCCAAAGGAAGGCAAGAAAAATAGGGGCCTAGAATAAAGTCTGTAGTCCATATAGTGCTGCTTACCTGGAGCAAGGATTATAATCTTTGATCTCTCTCCTTCCTTAGGAAAACTCAAGGGAGTCCACAACCAAGCCCAGTAGATGTCTCAGATGGTGAAGGCACAGCTTCATCAAAGTAATGTGCTTGCCCTTGCCACTGACAGAGCCATATGACTAAATTCTGCCTGAAGTGTACAAAGAGAGTTTACTGTGTGACAACTGAGGTTCGTTTGGACCCTATTCAAAAGTAACTTATTTTCTAATAGAAGACATGGCCAACTTCTTCTTTTGGTGTTTTTAAGGTAAGCAAGATATTAATATTTGGGTGAAAAATACAATCAGTGCTTGTTTCTCTATTCCTTCCTTAACCAGAATTTAACAAGTTTCCTTAACTCAGATCCTGGGTATAGTCAAGATAATTATTCCTATTATAAAAAAATTAAATCTGTCAGTAGGTAGTACTGTAAAGTCGTGTGTGTGTGTGTGTGTGTGTGTGTGTGTGTGTGAG
>RJWJ010032579.1:0-18314 GCA_004363605.1 Indri indri
GTGATCCTAGCCCACTGCACCTCCAACTCCTGGGCTCAAGCGATCCTCCTGCCTCAGCCTCCCAAGTAGCAAGGACTACAGGTATGTACCATCAAACCTGGCTAATTTTTTGTACTTTTTGTGTAGAGACAGGGTCTTGCTATGTTGCCCAGGCTGGTCTCAAACTCCTGAACTCCTGGCCTGAAGCAGTCCTCCTGCCTCAGTTTCCCAAAGTGCTGGAATTATAGGAGTGAGCCATCATACCCAGCCAGGTATTCTTTCAGTTTGAAAATATCTTATTTTGCATTCATTCTTCAATGATAGTTTTCCCAAATACAAAATTCTAGGATGATGATTTTTTTTCTCATCACTTCGACGCTATCATTATACTATTTTCTGGCTTCTACTTTTGCTGTTAAAACTTAAACCATCTGCCTGCCATTCCTTGGGGGATATCTGTCTTTTCTCCGTAACTGCTTACTCCTCTCACCCTCATCAATATTCTGAAGTTTTACTATCATGTATCTAGCAGGGATTTCTTTTTATGTATCTGGTTTAGTATTCATTGGCTTCATGTAAGTGAGGATTTGTATACTTTACCTATTTCAGAAAGTTCTTAGCCATTGTATCTTTGAATATTGTGTATCCTCCATAGGACCTTTTGTTCTGCCCCTCCATATCTCTTAACCTTTCTTCTGTATTTTAATCTTGGTCTCTTTAGGTCTTTCACATTTTGTCCTCTATTTTACTGTGCCTAATCTACTTAATTAATATGTTATATTTTAAAATTGAAATTAACACATATGTGTCATTTATAGATCGCTTCCATTCTTTTTCAAGCCTGTCTGGTCAATTTTGATTCTCTTCATCCCACATCGTATTTTCCATCTCCTCTTATTTTAGTCTACACAGTAGATATGTTTATTTTATATTCTATATGGTAATTCCAATACCTGCAACCTTTGAGAGTTTATGTAATTTGTTGTATCTACTCTCACTTGGGATACTATTCATGTTGATTTATATTAGAACATGAGCTCAAGCCTCTGGGACTCTTCTCTGTGGAAAATCTTAGAGGTCACGGTTTAAAGAGAGTTCTTCCTGAGATTTGAGTTCATTACCAACCCACTTTAAACTTCAGGACTTCTTTTTTTTTTTAGCCAAATAACACGAATTCTGGCTGCAGACCAGTGTGAGTGTGATCCTGTGGTTAAGAATTCTTTTTGATAGCCCCCAATGGGAGGACGCTGCCCTTTGGGAGTCCTTGTATTATACATGTGTTTCCTATGTATCTCCCTACTCTCCTCCAGTCTCGATCTTTATCTCCTGTGCCCCGTATTCACTGCTCAGGCTCTAGGCTACCAGGAACTGGCAGATAACTTCCAGGGACCACACTGGGTCAGTAATACTAACTGACTCTGGCCTCAGAAAAATTCCTTTACTCTCCCACCAGCTGAAGTATTTATTAAAAACATTTATAAATGTTTTAAGATTTATGTGTATTTTAAGATATAACACGAAAATGTGTGTGTAATATATTATCTAGTGCATTTAGTTGAACTATATCAGTAGGCATTTCTAATCCTCCATATTGCCAGAAATAGAAAGTTGTTTTTTTTTAAACGAAACTTAGAATTAGTGAAATGCTATCGAAAATCAATCACTTTACTAGGAGACAAGAGTTTAGCAACAGAAATTTGCTTTCAATTATACAGTGACCAATGCTTACAAATGTTTCCAATTATTACCATACCACCATTTTGCTGGGGATGCCCAACTTGGCTCTGCAGCAAATTCGGAGGACTTTCTTATTCCCCTAAAAAGCATCCCGAAATTGATTCCTAAAGCAGTCTAAGGCAGAAAGGTTGTCAAAAGACTTGTAATTATTATAAGCCACTGAGTACATTCAAGTACTTAATACACAGTATTTCTACTCCTCACATAGAGAAAACGAGCCTTGCATAGGTTCAGTTACTTGCTCAAAAGTCACATCTCTTTGAGGCTCAAATCTGAGTCTTCCCAACTCCTTCCAAATGTGCTATGATTTCACCCCTGTGAATGACAGATAAAGCCAGGAAGAACTTTAATTCTGCCATCTCCAGGCAGGGGAGTACCCATTAGAAAGAACAGGAATTACGGTTTATATGTGAAGTAAATATACAAAGAAGAAATTAGACTTGATCTATGAAAAAAATAGATATTGCCAATGTGTAATCATTTTAAGAGAATACCAATTTGTCAGGCCCAGCATGGTGGCTCACAACTGTAATCCCAGCACTCTGGGAGGCCGAGGAGGGAGGATCACTTGAGGTCAGGAGTTTGAGACCAGCCTGAGCAAGAGCGAGACCCCATCTCTACTAAAAATAGAAAAACTAGCTGGGCATGGTGGCACATGCCTGTAGTGCCAGCTACCTGGGAGACTGAGGCAGGAGGATCACTTGAGCCCAGGAGTTTGAGGTTGCTGTGAGGTAGGCTGATGCCATGGCACTCTAGCCAGGGCAACAGAGCAAGACTCTATCTCAAAAAAAAAAAAAAAAAATTATACCAAGCCACATAAGATACCTAATTTTGATACCTTACCCTCTGATGTATTTTTCCCTTATAGTGAGTTAGAAATTAGGACTTTATCATCAAAGCCTAGAATCATTAGGAAATCCAATTTAACTTCCTGCTCTTGTCACTCTTCTGTCAGAAATCTTGCGCAGTATGTCAAAATGTGTTAACTTAAACAAGCAAAACCTAACGCATCTTCCCAACACATTTGGCAATCATTTCAATAATGTGTGCAAAATGCTCAAAAATCCTTTTCATATTTTAATCAAAGGCAGTCAGATTAGTTGAGCAAATAATATCCATAATGATGAAGTGGCAGATGTATACTCTTGTAAATTTTTAAAAATTCAGGTTTTAAAAACATTCTTAAAGCAAAGGTTAAGTGGCACAACAACAAAGGATAAAGAGAAAGAGTTTAGGTATTGTCTGAATTCTGTTTTCCACCGCCTGTGTGAAGATTTTCTAAATTTTCAAAGGAGCATTTCTGTCTTTCAAATAAACCAAAAGAAGTCTTGAAAACTTGCCTGTCTTTTTCATAAGTTTCCAAACATTACCTCAGAAGCAAAACATGGCAATTGCAATAGATTACATAAGAAAAAATAATGGTTAACATAACACAAACATAAAAGAATAAAGCCAATCCTAAAATATCTCCCTCCAATGCATAGATGGTTAAGTTTATCATATAAATGGACAGTAATGCTATTAGATAATATTATCTAATGTCTTCCCAAACCTCACTTTCCCAAAAGAGAGGCATTAAAATTTCCTTAGCAACAAAAGCTTTTTCTGTCTGTTTCCTCACTGGAGAACAGCATCACAGGACGTCAAGTCAAGATCCCCACAGGTCAGTAGACTGCTAGTCAGTAAATTAGCTGGTCCAGGTAAGGCTGGTGCCATTTTGGTACAACAAATTTCTGTACTCCTCATGGGCTATTGTCAGTTTCCTTACCTGCACATTCCATGGAGACTGAGTAGCACTGTCTTACCAGGACCCTGCTCTTCAACTTCAGCAAAACTCTTATTCCCCAAAAGCAAGTTGCTAAATTCTACATATGCTCTGCTATGATATCTTGGTTCAGCCCTTCATTGCCTTGTACCTGGGTTGGTATCACATTCTCCCAACTGGTTTCCACATCTCAGTCCTTCCCTTCATTTTCTACAACATGCAGCTCATACTCCTTAGAGTATTACTCTAAGCCCTCTAGTATCTGACTTGTAGACCCTAAACCTCTAGCCTGCCTGCCTTTGATCATATTGATCCCTGGACCTGAGACATGTTCCATCCCAATTCTACACATTCAAATCTTACTCATCTTCCAAAATGCCTCCTCCAACTAGAAGTAATATTACCATCCTCTGATTGTATGTAGCATTTTACCTTTAAGGCATATATCACTTTCTATCATCCACACTATCATGTCCTCACTCTCCAAACATGTCTTATCTATGTAGTGAGCACCATAAGAGCAACATGCACATTTTGGTAGCTCCCACAGTGACTAGGATATGACAGCAATAGACATTAGTTGAATTTAGTAACTTCATGGAAGAAGCTAAGGCAGTGGTTCTCCAATCAGCAGCCTCAGCACCATCTGGGAAAGTTGTAGAAATGCGAATTCTTGGGCCCTACCCCAGACCCACTATAATAAACTCTGAGGGTGAGGCCCAGCAATCCATACTTTAACAAACCCTTTGGGTGTTTCCAGTGCAGCTCAAGTGTGAGAAACACGGGGGCAAAAGAGTCAGGGTGGTGGAGGGGTGAGGGAGTAGTCACAGCTACAGGCCTAAATTATCAGGTAATGACATTCAGAACAGGGATCTAGAAAGATGTACCGGCCTTTAAGTTACATTCCATTTAAATACACTAGTAACTAATGCCCTTTCATAAAGTAAAGGATTTTTTTAAATTATCCCCTTCTTCATTCTATATGCTGATATTATCATATATGTATATGATTAAAAAGAAGGCTGGAGGCCAGGCACAGTGACTCACACCTGTAATCCTAGCACTTTGGGATGCTGAGGTGAGAGGATTGCTTAAGGCAAGGAGTTTGAGACCAGCCTGAGAAAAAGTGAGACCCCATCTCTACAAAAAACAGAAAAATTAGCTGCGTGTGGTGGCGCACGCCTGTAGTCTCAGCTACTTGGGAGGCTGAGGCAGGGGGGCTGCTTGAGCCCAGGAATTGGAGGTCGCAGTGAGCTACGATGACGCCACTATACTCCAGCCTGAGCAACAGAGCAAGACCCTGTCTCACAAAAAAAAGAAGTTTGTCTAGTTACTGATATACACATGCATGAGAAATATGGTAAGGCTGAAAAAATGAATCTTTTTGCAGTCATAAAGGCTTAACCAGTAATATCTATAATTAGACCATATAGAAGAATCCATTCTCTCAAAGTATAAAGGAGGTTTTACCAGGTACTTAAGTACTAGAGCTAATCACTCTAGATACAATGGGTTTTCACTATTTTAGAAAGTGCTTCCTCAAACTTCAGCTTTATTTACCTGTGTATGGATTGCATTTAAATAATTATTTCTTATATTCAATCACACATACTACAATTAATGCCAGGCTGCCAAAATCCAAACAGAAATACCTTTGTATTGAATATCTGATTCATAACAGCCAGAGATTAGTCACTTAAAATTGATCAGAAACACTTAGCTTACACTTAAACATAAATAATTTAAATAAAAGCCAGAAAAAGGTGAATTTCTTAAAGCAGTCAATAGTTGCTATATTGTACTATCATAAATAGACCGGCTAGTTGTATACAACCTTAAATCCACCCTCCCTAACAGGGTAAATATCAGCTCCCGGGCCGGGCGTGGTGGCTCACGCCTGTAATCCTAGCATTCTGGGAGGCCAAGGCGGGTGGATCATCTGAGCTCAGGAGTTCGAGACCAGCCTGAGCAACAGTGAGACCCCGTCTCTACCAAAAAAAAAAAATAGAAAGAAATTAGCTGGACAATTAAAATATATATATAGAAAAAATTAGCCGGGCATGTGGCACACGCCTGTAGTCCCAGCTACTGGGGAGGCTGAGGCAGGAGGATTGCTTGAGACCAGGAGTTTGAGGTTGCTGTGAGCTAGGCTGATGCCACAGCACTCTAGCCCGGGCAACAGAGCAAGACTCTGCCTCAAAAAAAAAAAAAAATATCAGCTCCCACCTTCTGCGATAGATGTCGTGCAATGTCATGTTCTCATAATCCAGGTGATCTAAAGCAGTGGTTCTCAAACTGTGGTTCCAAGATCAAGCCCCACGCAAAATCTTCTGAATCAGACATTTCAGGATGTGGCCCAGCAATGTGTGTTAACAAGCCCTCTAGATGATTCTAATGAACCGCTAAGTTTGAAAGCCACTACTAGCCTAAAGAGGATCTTGACCTGGTGAGGGAGCTACAGTTCTCAACTACTGTTGTTCATTAGCTTTTTTTTTTAAACGGAGAAGAATGGCATTCTCATTAGCATAAGCAAGGACAGTCCTAATAACCGGATATTCTAACGTTGCGAGTATAGACCTTTTAAGTTAAAGTAAATTCTCAAGTATTAATGTTAAACTATGAATAGAAACTCTCTAGATATAACAATTAATAAATATTCCATTAAACTGCATTTATGTTCTCACTCCTATGTTTAGGACCTAATGGCCACCACAATTGAAGTCCAGTAAAAGTCCTGTGATACCAGTAACAGCAGACAGAGCACAAGAGTGTGTGCACACACAGGAAAGAAGAGGATGGTGGGGAGAAAATAAGAGAATGGGAAAAAATCAAGACCAAAAACCAAAATTGTAGGAGGATATTCTCATCCTAACATGTAACTCTGACTCATTTATACAGTCAACAAAAACAACTCATTTGGGGTGCTTATGTTCCCTTTTCCCCCAATGCTAAGCATTATAATTTTACAATTAAAAATTTATATGAGGACAGGCTGTGAAGATAAAAAAGTTAAAAGAGCAGATTATGTTCTAATCTTAATAACTGTAGGCAATATTTAAACCAAAATGTTTTTGCATCTTTGGCTTCCGGAGTTTTAAAATTCAAGAGAAAAGGAATAGGAAAGTCTGTATCCAGCCAAACTATACTCCACAATAGAAGAGCAATGCAAAGCCACAGTTATGTTCCAATGTTACACAGCTCTGAAACTGCAACAACTGACTCACTCTGGAAACACGGATGGAAATCACATTTTTCTAAGATAAAAAGCCTTCCTAGAACTTCATTGCTTTAATTTTCCACCCCGCCCCCCTAGAACTCCATTTCTATATTTGATTTTCCTGTCTCCTTGCTTCAGAACCCCAAAGCTTACCAAGACATCTTTTCATTGAAAATTATAAATAATAATTATTAATGAATATACCTCTGTAATTTGCGGTTTCCAAATATTCACACCGCTTCTAAAGAGGTTGTTTTCCCAACCCTTACACAGGACTTTAAGTGGACAACTATATGTGCCTTTAGCGTGGAAACTTTAAAGGCTGATGGGTAAAAAGCCTTTTGCACTTAGTCAAAAGTGTAATCACAGTAATAGAATATGTCAGCCAATGTACCCATACTAAGAAGAGTGAGCAAGTACGACACATAAGGACCAAAACATAATTCTTTCTATGCCATTTTAAATGAATTATGTTATTTCACATTTTATCAAAGTGGCTTGTGTAAAAAGCAAATATCTCATGGATAAGAAATATCACAAGAAAATTTTGAACTAAGACTTACGTACTTGAACCAGAGAAACAATAAATGTGTGAAAAATTTGTGTCTTTCAAAAAACATTTACAAGGACATTCTCTGGAGTTTAGGTAAACTCTTACCACCATAGTGACTTTCTTAAATTCCTTGGCTGAGAGAAAAGATTGGAGTTTTCCTGTCTATTTTATGTTGGGTGATCCAGGAAAGATATTATTAGATTATTGAGTATAAAATATCCGATTTCCTTAAGTACTAAGTTTGACAGTTGATATCTCTGACATTTCACTTTGACACTTCTTGCTTTATTTTTATTGTGGCAGTACATCCTCAGTCTTCCAAATGCATGGTTTGGCTTGTGGTTATCTTTCACATTTTTTTTTAGAGCAATTTTTGTGAAACCATGGATAAGTCAAAAATTTGTGTTATTTTTGAATATGAGTTCTGTCATGGAACCAATGCAGCACAGACAGCTTGAAATATCAACAAAGTGTTTGGGAAGGATGTGGCTAATGAGTGCATAGTACATCGATGGTTTGAGAAGTTCCCTTGGTGATTTTAATCTTGAAAATGAGCCACGTGGGCGACCTGAGACCAAGGTGGATAACGATGAGCTGAAAGCTGTAGTGAAAGTGAATCCCTCTCAACCTACGTGTGGATTAGCAATAAGGTCTGATGTTACTAACCCAACAATATTGGACCATTTGAAACCAATCAGCAAGGTAAAGAAGCTGCTGGATAGATGGGTACTGCACGAATTAGCTGAGCATCAGAAAAGAAATAGTCTTGAAGCTTGCCTTTCTTTGCTGTCATGACATAAAGGCGAACCATTTCTATACCATATTGCTATGTGTGATAGAAATGGATCATTTTGACAATTGCAAATTGTTTAGCACAATGGCTGGATAAAGCGCTGAACACAGTCCAAAACCAAATATTCAAGAAAAAAAAAGCTAATGGTGTCTGTTTGGTTGTCCAGTGCTGGTATTATACACTACAGCTTCATGGAACCTGGTCAAGTGATTACAGCAGATGTCTGCTGCAACCAACTGGATGAAATGATGAGGATGCTTGTGATTAAGCAGCTGAGAATGGTCAATAGAGACAGGCCAATCCTCTTCCGTTCTTATCATTTGTTTAATGTAAATCTTCCCTGCTAGACTAAGCTCCATGAAGATGGGGACCACAGATGTCTTATTCACTGCTGAATCCCCAGCACATAGCATAGTGTATACTCTAGTTATATAAGGTGCCTTTTTCACTCCCACTAAATGCAAAGAATAGGAGCTCCTAGCAGGCCTATGTTGCTTACAAGAGAACCAACAGGACAATGAAGTGTCTGGAAATCATACATAAAAAACCAATCAAAGGATGTTTTACCCAGAAAAAGTATTTGCTATGAATAAATGATGAACTAAGAGAAATTAACCTATCTTAAAATATAAAAAGGTCAACCACATAGAAAAGGTAAGGCTGACAACTGAGATGAGGAATTGAGATGAGGAATTGGCTCTGCTATTAATTAGTGGCTTTACTTAATGTTCTTGGGCCTCTGGTATTTCCTCAATCTAAATTAAAGGAGCTGGACCTCCTAGGTTCTAAACATTCTATTTCATTCATGTCTAATAACATTCCTGAATGTAGAAAGTGGACGTATTATCAACCTGAAGACCTAGAGCTGTCACAACCTGAACCAAGTTACCTTACAAAAAAAAATACTCTAAGAATACTAAAGATCTAGCAGAGCTTCATAAATGGTTGTACTGCATCAGGGTTCAGCAAACTATGACCCCTGGGGCAGCCACTGTTTGTGTGAAGTTTTACTAGAACGTAGCCACTCCATTCATTCAAGTATTGTCTGTGGCAGCTTTCCTACTACAGTGGCAGAGTTTGATAGTTGTGAAAGAGACCACATGGTCCACAAAGCCTAAAATATTTACTATCTGGTATCGTAAGCAAAAGTTTACTGACCCTGGACTCAATAATCTGTAAGGTTCTTTTTATATTCCTATACACTGGCGATGAAAAGAGCTGTAGTAAAATGCTCTTAAATGGAGAATAGGAATAAAATAGAAAAAAAGAATGAGGAGAGAGACAATAGGTCAAACGTGATTTCAATTCACCTCCCGGTGATTACACTAGCTTCTCTCTTTAAGCTGGTAGATGGCTTGTCGTCCAGTCACTGACACCTTCTATTCAAAGCATATACAAGATAAAACAAGCATTTGAGATTTAACACTCACCTGCCTTCCTTAACTTTTTCTGCATTCCCTCGACATATGTAGTTTTCAATGTAACCATCACTACAGTTGATTTTTGACCAGTCTGGGTCACAAACATCCAAGAAGTGAGGTCGCAGTCTGCCTATCGAATACTTGGCAATGTCAGTCAGGGACTGACTAGCAGCTGCACCAAATAAAAATGTTCCAATGGCTTTGTAAATAGTGGCTATGTAGTTATTCCTGATAAAGGAATTTGAGTGCAAGAGGTTAAAGTAAACAGACAGGGTTTCTCCAAGAACCATCTGAAAAAGAAAAAGAAAAACAGTATGTTAAAGTAGCAAGCCGGCACTTAAAACAAAACAAAACACAGAAAAGAAAATGGTAAATCACAATAAGATCTGTGTTTTAAAAACAGTCCCACCACTTTTTTTCTTTACAACTGGGGAGTCCACTTAGGATATCTAATTCTAAACCACAAAAAAAAAAAAAAAAAGTGTCAGATAAACTGTGGACACTGCTTACAAAGCCATGGCTCAGCCAAAATCATTTCATAGCCTACCTGAAACAACAAGACTTTATTTCTTTTCTTGTATTAAAATAAAATTGAGCTTCAGTAAGTAGACACCGATGTATCCTGGAGGACAAAAACCATGGCTTGTGCAAAAAACACAAACTTCCCCAATCAGAAACTCCCTTATATAAGTACTTTTGACATCTTCATTTTTCTCAAACATTCCTTTGAATCAAAGATGTCTATCATATTAAAAAGGGTAAAATAGTTTCAGGGAAGAAATAAATCTCATTAATATAAAAGCCAGGATCTAACACTGATGCCAAAGGGTACAGAGGGCAGGGATTTAGCTGAGAGTCTACCAGTCCTGCCTTCCAGGAGATCTTTACATGTGGGCTCTGAGTCATGAGTTCAAAGATATAAAAAGGTTTCCAAATGCTTTACAACTTAAATCAATATCCTGTGAAATTCAAAAAATACTGAATGGCAACATTATAAATAACAACATCTGCTTATTAAATAAGACAGTAAGATACTCTTTCTACATAAGACCAAAATAAACACTTAAACAGAGAATAGTCTGCTTGCTAATTTGTGTATAGGGAATATAAGTAATAAAGTTTCAATTGAGATGCAGACTAGTCTCCCTGCTTCACCTTAAATTTATATAAACAATTTTATAAAGCATTGAAACATTTTCATTTAATGAGAATTAATTGCCTTCAGGATAAGCCTTACTACAAGTGAAATAAATGATTGCTTCCTAAAAGGGATTTCAAGACCTGATACGAAAAATTCTTTCCTTATCTGGCTCATTGGCTCCTAGAATTCCATAATTAGAATGTTATAACTTTGACTACTAGACTATGAACTCTACAAAAGCAAGGAGGATTTCTTAATTTTTGAGCAGAGGGCTGGTATCCCACAGTGATTTAAAGCAAAGTAGCTGGTCAGTAAATTTTAGTTGAAGGTGCTGCCTTCAATTAAAAGGCAAACACTCTTAATTTAAAAACATTAAGCCTCACAAAAATACAGTCCTCATAGTCCTTAATGTGAATGAATTAATCACATCCCTTTCTGAGAACACGTCACAGGAGAGGAAAACTATGTGTACCTCTAGGGACTTCATATCTTCACAATTTTGCTTAGGGTTATCCCTGACAGCCTGCAGAAGCCTTGCATTTAGTACATATTGCCTCCTTAGGCCGTTAAGGGAGTGCAGTAATTCCTGATAAGTAAGTAGCCAGAAAGGATTTCTCTAACATTTCATTATGGAATTGATCTTTGATAATTCAAAACATGCCAAATGTATTAATTAATCACAATTTTAGCAGTTCAAACTTCCACATCTCAGCTATCAGCTGTTCTTAAGCACTCAATTATTTTCCAGAAACAGGTACTGAACTTTGTGAACCTTCCTAGTCATAACCATCACTGTTTATGGCCACCCAAATCCTGGTTCAAGCCACTGATGACAGAAGATCAGTTTGCTAGGAACATTCAGAGTATTGGGCACGGATTAAAAGCTGGTCTACAGAAGTAGCAGAAGCTGAAATTTAACCAGAGAGTGGAAAGGACTCTAAAGCTGGCAAACGCTTATATCATCTTTTATTATGCGCTCCCTCTTCATTGAGAGAAATAGTCGAGAAGTTCTAACTCAATTCTTCTGAATTAAATGTAAAGATGTCTGTCCATTTTACCTACACAAGATAGCCATATTCTTTTTGTTTCATTTTAATACCTTATCCTGCCCTTTGAGCCATTTATGCCAATTCTTAACCTTCAGTGAAGTCTACACCTAAACTAACTGTGGCCTAATCCCAGAACTGAGATGACTTGTCATGCATTATCTACTTAGATTCTAAGGATATGATAAATATTCAAAGAACTACAAGATAACATTTGGGGGAGTAAAACAGAATACTTACGACAATCAAAGCTGACAATTATTTAAACCAGTGTAATTCAACCTCTTAAACCTACACCCATTAGCATTCTCTTACCATGTCCTTTATATCTCCAACAACCAAGATGATTTTACATTCCCTTTTACATTCCTCTGCGTTGTCCCTACAGTTTTGTGTCTTTCATTCAGAGCCCACCTTCCTGAAACAACGGTCTAAAATCAGTGGCACATTTCCACATCTTCCACTCCCCTCCTAAATATCTCAGCCACCTCCATTCCCTTTATTCTATGGAATCTTTCTCAAAAGTCAAAATTGTCTCATCGGAGCAAACAGATTTTTATCAACCCTCATTTACTTTAATTTCCCAGTATTTGACTTCAGTGACCATTTCCTCCTCCTTAAAATTCTCCCAAGACTTCTGAGAAGCTATTAATCTTGGTTCCCTACCAGGTTCCCTCAATCCCTCATTTATTAATGGATCACTTGCGAGTCATGTCAAAGGCCTGCTGTGAAGTCTGAATCATAGTGATTTTTTCTTTTAAAGAAGTGATTTACTTTCTAGTAAATAAAGTTAAGCATATCTAAGTCTAACCAAGTACTGCCTGAAAGAGGCTGAGTTAACAAATAAACTGGAATTGTAACAGTCTGTTCGTTTTAAAGAAATCTACACTCGTATTAATTTACTTGATGTTTTATTAAACGTAAAGATAACTTTCTCACAGGTTACGTTGAAATGGTTAAAAATTCCAAGTTAATTAAATATAATTCATGAGTTTTTGCTAACTAAGCATTTTGTGCGGCCCTGAGTATGCTGTGCTGGTGCCCAGCGACTCGCACCCTGTTCTGTTGCAGCCCTCCAGGCTATAGTGAATTTCTGTAGTTTTGCTTGTGTGGCATCCTTTTCACTGAGACACAAAGTAGAATTGAAAAACAAGTATATTTCGCATGCTGGCTCTGTGGCGCAATGGATAGCACATTGGACTTCTAGCACCCACTGAAAAACAAGTATATTTCTAGCATTGTTTATTTGAATACTTGAATCTTGCCTGAAATCAGTTACTATTTAATATTTACAACTAATAGTCTTACTAAAAATTTTATATTTAAATTACAATCTCTCAGAAACATAGATACTTTCAAAAAAAGGCTTGGCTTTCTTTCTTTTAGTAGTAAAAACTCAGCATAAAGACTTGTCTAGATTAAAGGAATCCTTGATTTCTTAAAATTTCGCCACACTGCAGGAGAGTTACCAAATTACTGCACAATTAATCCATAGCTTTCGTTCAAGTACATAGGACATACCCAGCTCCATACCAGACAGTGAGGATACCAAGATGAAAAAGGTATCATCTCTGCCTTTAAGGAGTTCACGGTCATGTGAAACAAACAATTGTGTAGTACAGGTTTTCTTTTATTAATTATGCACCACGAATCATGACTTTATTAACTTTCATTGCTAATAAGGTACTGTGGTCATTCCTGATAAAGACATTACATTTCTAAATTTAAAAGTTTTAAAATAAACTCCAAAACTAGACAAGATATACACACTGTCATCTTATTGGTCTGTCTCCTGGATAGAACCAATTTCTGCTTTTAACTAACAAAAATCTTGTTTCTAAAGTTACAAGTTATAGTCAGCAGAGTCACAAAGCTGAAGCATGATGGATCCATAAAATTACAAGTTATGGAGCACAAACTGTTGCATTAAGTCATAGAATTTCCAAGTTGAGAGATTATAAAAATCATCTAGTCCAATCACTGACGTCTTCTCCCTAGACACATTCTCTAAGCATTTCCACCTGAAATACTAGAAAACAACAGTTACTATTGTGGTTCAAGACTCAGTCTTGCCTTCAGCACCAGTAATTATGTATAGAAGTGTAGCTTTTCTCTCCTGTGTATGGCAATATTTAAAAATTCATTAAATTAATCACGGGTTAAACAAAGTTTTAACATTAGTTAGCAATTTTTCTTTTCTAAAACTCAGTAGAGAGGGAGAATCAAAGAGAGTAGGTACATACACACAGATACAATAAATTATAAAATAGCATCTTATATATAAAGTATGCTAGAAACACATTGCTATAACATTCAACTGTTTATCACACAATTATTTAAACAATAGGAAATTAGAGCCCTAATAATCACAGTGACATGGAAACGATTAGCATAAAATCTATACATATTCAGTAAGGTTCTTCTAATTTTTTATTTATTTTAGAGACAAGGTCTCACTATGTTGCCCAGGCTGGAGTGCAGTGGCCATTCACAGGCATGATCATTGCACAGAACAGCCTCAAACTCCAGGACTCAAGCTATCCTCCAACCCCAGCCTCCCAAGTAGCTGGGACTACAGGTATGCGCCACCATGCCCAGCTCTTCTAATTATACATTGTTATTCTTCTGGCCCCACTTAAAATAGTTGAGATTATCTTGACCAAATAAACCAACAATTAAAGGTTAAAAAACACACATTATTTTGGGAGGGTTACACATTTAATCATTAACAGATTGACACAAAATTAAGCCAAGTGCCCAAAAGTTATAAACTTGGAAAAGTAGATTTAACTTACAACGATAATACTGAATGGAATGATTATTCCACCTAATAACGCATAAGGTATGGTGTCTTCTTTGTAAGGGTACTTGATGGATTCATCATTACAGAATACTCCTCGTTGGAAGGGGGTATGCCTTGAAGTAAGAATTGCAAAAGGCAATCCAGCTAGCAAAAAGGAATAAATGAAAATATCATTAAAAAAGAAATACCAAAACTAATTAATGGCAATAATTATCCCAGAGACTGTTTAAAAATGCATTTGCCATGAAAATAAATGAGAGCACATATAAAAAAGGAAATGCGATGCATGCAACAGAAATTAGAAAGATTACTGTTTAGGGTAAAGATGTTTTTTCTACAGGAAACAAAGCTTCCAAGTCCTCTATTAACCAATTTAACAAGGAGCATCTTTCTCTTTGTTTCTGCCCAAACACACTAAATGGATTTTGGAAAAATCTCTTCTCATGTTCTTTGTCATTTAATCACCAGGTTTTCAACACTATTTCCAAACCAATTTGTCACGGACTTTGCTACCAAAAGGAAAACAACATTTTGACATTCCCCATTTTGTTCCAGTATTACTACCACATTTGCATAGGTCATGGTCACTGGCTAAGCTGTAATAGCATCTAAATAAGGCTTTATCCACTCATTTCTGTACTGCATGCAGCAGGTTTAAACCTCCTGGAAAAAGGAGTCTGAACTTAAAGTTTCTTAAGAAAAGATGATAATGAAGTAAAAAACACCTAACAGCTTTCTGTTTTTATCATCACCGTTTTCCATAAAGATCACGTCTCACACTTCCCTCCTAAAATGCCAAACTTTTGCTTAAATGTGAACTTTAAGAATTCAGTTCTCTTGTACTTCACTTAACTGGGCCTGCATTTTGTAAGAAGCAGTTTAGCAGAAACCCTCAACAGGAGAGTTGATCACAGTCATTTAAGAATGATCACAGTCTGAAACTCCCTTCCTCAGTGACCCACGTTCCCTGCAGTAACACCATAACCACTACACTATCACACTCACTGTAGGTGCAAATGCTACCTCTCCATGAAGCACCAAGACTTGATGACAACTTACAGTTCTCATTAACTCCACTACAGCTAAATGACAATCAAGCCTCTGCCACTCTGCCTGAGTGTATTTACCACAATATCAAATTTGTTTAATTTGTAAGGGCCACACTTCTTTCATTCCTAGTTCTTTTATTTATCTTCCTGTTTTTTCATTCAGACACTGAATACATGAACCAAAGTTTAGTTCCTTATCTTAGTCAATTTGCCAATAGCGGCCAATCCTTTAAAAGTCTTTAAGATGCTGAGGTTCCCAAAACCGTACTTCCAGTAAATGCTACATTTAAAAAAAAAAAAATTAAACTAGAGCTGGCTTTGCTAACTGACCCTTATACTAGCTATTATATCTGAATTCAGACTATTCTCTGATTCACCAAACTGTTTGTATTCATAGAAGTGTGGTGAAATGTCCAAGCCTTCAATACATATACCATGGTTATAATACAACTTCAAAAGATCTGCACAAACCTCTTGCACTTACTAGCACATACTATGGAGGTAAATACACAGAGCTGTGATTTTACTTGTTGCCTGCCCTATAAAGTAACTAAACACTTAGCCTTCAACCAATAACCATATTCTAACCTGATGCGCAAATTTATTTTGTGTTTACAAAGACCCACTACTTTTTTTTTTTTTTTTTTTTTTTAGAGACAGGGTCTTGCTCTATCGCACAGAATGGAGTACAGTGGCATGATCAAAGCTCACTGCAGCCTGGAACTCCTGGGCTCAAGCGATCCTCCTGCCTCAGCCTCCCGAGAAGCTGGGACTACTGGCGCATGCCACCATGCCCAGCTAGTTTTTTATTTTTTTGGAGATTAAGGTCTCACTATTGTTCCCCAGGCTGGTCTTGAACTCTGACCTCAAGCAATCCTCCTTTCTCAGCCTCCAGAGTTGCTGGGATTACAGATGTGGGCCACCTCACCTGGCTCAGAACTACTTCCGTAATTCATTTTACCTGTAAGAACCCTATACAAAACAATGGAAACTTTTACTGTCTACATAAAATATTGCTAAATTGGTTGAATTTTTCAATAAGCATTTCTTTCTTTTGGAATAAGATACTTAGAAATTAAATTCATATATAATATGATTAGTGTTGAAAACTCACTAGGCATTATGTCCTTATTCTCAGAGAAAATTCATATGAATAGGCCCAAATATATTGAAAATGCTATAAACATGTATATCCATTACTATTAAGGTTTTTTCCCCCTCTAACCACAAAAAAAAATGTTAGAAATTATTCTTAGATCTCGAAAAAAGTTTATGGGTATTTTTCAGGACAGGAGGGAAACAAAAATCACATGCAAGTGTGACAGTCCGTTTAAAAAAAAAAAGGACTATTAGCCAAGCACAGAGGTACACACCTGTAGTCCCAGGTACTTGAGGGGTTGAATCAGGAGGCTCACCTGAGCCCAGGAGTTTGTGACTAGTGTGGGGGATACAGTGAGACCCCATCTCAAAAAAAAGAAAAAATTAGTGTGGAGTTTGAGAGATCTTCATGTATTCTGGATACATAAAGTCTTGCTGAATATGTGATTTGCAAGTACTTTTTCCTAGTCTGCAGCTTGTCTTTTCATTTTCTTCTTCTTCTTTTTCTACTTTTTCCTTTTTTTTCTTTTTTTTTTTGAGACAGGGTGTCACTCTGTTCCCCAGCTAGAGTGCAGTGGCATCATCATAGCTCACTGCAAACCTCCAACTCTTGGGCTCAAGCGATCTTCCTGCCCCAGCCTTCCTAATTTTTCTATTTTTTGTAGAGATGAAGTCTCATTCTTGCTCAGGCTGGTCTCAAACTCTTGGCCCAAGCAATCCTCCCACCTTGGAGTCCCAGAGTACTAAGATTACAGGTGCGCACCACTGCACCTGGCCCTTCATTTTCTTAAATTTGTCCTTTGAGAGCAAAGATTTTTCATTTTGAGGAATCAAGTTTATTAATGTTTTTTTCTTTTATGGATTGCAATTTTGGTGTTATGTATAATTCTTGCCTAACCCTAGGTTATGAAGATTTTTTCCTATGTTTTATTCTAAAAGTTTTCTGTTTTATACTTAGTTTTATGATCCATTTTGTGTTAAGTTTTGTATAGGTATGAGGTTTAGGTTAAGGTTCTTTTTTTTTTTTGGCCTATGGATGACCAATTGTTCCAATACCTTGGACCTTCCTTTCTCCATTTTATTGCTTTTGTACCTTTGTTCAAAAAAAAAAAAAGTTAGTTGGCCGTATTTGTGTCGGTCTATTTCTTGACTCTATTCTTGTTCCATTGATATGTGTCCAGGCTTCCACTAATACCATATCAACTGATTACTGTAGCTATGTATCAGGTGGTAAATCTAAGAATAATTTCTAACATGCTTTTTGCGGTTAGAGGGGGAAAAAAAAAACCCTCACTGAACTTGCTATTTTGGAGTTATTAGAGCACTCTGCACCTCCTACAACAAAGCCCAATTTTACTTAAGCCACTTAGAATTTCCATTTCTTGCAACCAAATGAGACATAACTAAAATAATCATAACGTAACCATTCCCCCTACACTGAGGGCATGAAGATTATTTTCAATATTTTGATTACCCCATACAATGTGTAGTGAACATTTCCAAATATAAATCCTTTTTTGCATTTATAATTATTTCCTTGGAATATATTTTCAGGTGGAATTAAAGGATATAAACAGTAAGATCCTTGACGAACTACTCTAAAAGGGCTATTGCACACCACTAATTTACTTCGCCAGCCATAGTTCACAAAATTATCTTTGAATTTACTATAGATTTCAAGGCAAAAGTGAAAGAATTCCACTTTTGTCAAT
>RJWJ010032580.1:0-18395 GCA_004363605.1 Indri indri
TTGACTAGGTGTGTTTTGCATGGGTGCCAAAAAGAAATTAAATGCAAAAAGGAGAGACCAAAAAAATCACTGGATTATGTTATTAATTCAACATTTTTTTTAATCTTTAAAGATCTCATGCCAGGCACTGACCCCAGGTACCAGGTAGGGCAGGATCCAATAGATACAACTATAAACAAAATAGATAAAAATCTGTGCCATCGGGGAGCTTATATTTTAATGCATAGAGGGAAAACTGCAATAAACAAAACAAATAAGTAAAATATATTGTATGTCAGGTGGTAAAGACCTGTGGGGAAAAGTTAGGCAGAGAAGGGGTACCAGAGTTTTTTGTTGTTGTTGTTGTTGTTGTTTTTTAGGGGAGGGTGAGGATGAAATATGGAATAGGATAGTTAGTGAGGGCCCCCCTAAGAAGGTAACATTTGAGTAAAGACTTGCAATTATTGATGGATTAAGCTATGGAAATACTGAAGAAAGAAAACAGCAAAATATTACGAGGTGGATGAATGCCTGGCATTTTCTAGGAACAAAAAGGAGACCAATATGGCTGGAGAGATAAAAACAAAAAAAAAAAAAAAAGAGGAAAGTAGTGAGAGATAATATCATAGAGGTAACTGGAGGAGAAAATCTAGCAGATACTGGGCCATTGTAAGAATCGTGTTTAGCAATTTTGAATAGGATAAATGGATTCTGGAGTTCTAAGGGACATTTAAAAATCTTAAAATATAACTTATCATATTCCCATTAGTTTAACTTTTCTTTCGAGGATGGTGCTTCTGCGAATGACCTCTCAGATATTCTTGGCCCCACCATAGCAACCTTTCCTCCTTGAAGAGTAGAGAAATTGACTATACACTTTTCTGAGAGTGAAGAGATATTAATAGTTTCAGGAGATGTATTGAAGGCAGTCTTTGTGCCATTCAGAAAGGCTATACTGAGAACAATGTGGAAATTTGAAAAAATCTTTTCCAAAGCTTGAACAGAGAGTAACATATTGAAGTCAGTTTCTGTGTTTTCTTAGAAAATCATTCACTAGGAAAACGAATGCTTTCACATGAGAATTTAAAAAAATTCTCAAGAAATTTACTCCTTTGTAACTAAAATACTACCGTACAAATAATATCATCTCCTTACATGAAATACGTTTCTTCATGCAAAGGAAGAGAAGAAATACTGAAGAAAATAAGCTATTTGTTGATCTGCCACATAATTACCTTTTTACCATTCATATTATTGGGGTAGTTTTTAATTGCCTTCTTGACTATTACTGAAGTAGTCTTTTCAACTAGAGTTTATTAAATTAATTCACAGAAGGAGTAAACAATAAGGGTAGTTAGGTAAAAAGGATTTGGAACCACTAACTCAATGGTAGCCTAACCTATTAGAATGAGTGTATGATTTTATATAGTATGCAGTCACAGGTCTGGAAGCCTGAGTATTTATTCTGACTATGCTGTTAACTAGCACTTTTACTATTCTGGATCTTAGTTTTATCACCTATAAAATTAGCAGTTGAATGGACAATAACTATAACATTCTTACTAAGGAGATCTATGAAAATCAGCTACCATGGATAGAATGGAGTCCAGCTTCCAAGCTTCCAGCTTCCAGCTTCCAAGATCCATGCTCAGAAGAAATTCCTTAGGGTTACCTTACCCAGAGATGACAATTCCACAGCATTGTACCCCACTCCTCCTTTTTTGTTTCCCACAGCCATTACAAACAGACCACAGTACTTCTCCCTATTGGATCAGAACTTAGGGTCAGAGTCATTTTTCCCCCCTCAGTGTCTTAGGCAATCATAACCAAATTATTAGAGATGACACTCAAGTTGAAAACAATTTGATACCTTATCATTAGGGAAATGGCTATACTGAAGGCAACAGTTCCTAGTATAGCTAAGAGCACTCACTTTCCGCCAGCCAATCTCTCCCATCCTAAAGCATTCTAGCATGCCATCAGTTCATCAGCATAAAGCAGTTGCTGGTATGCTGGGCATAACTGAAACGGATCAGTTAGCTTTTCAGTCAAAGAGGTCTGAATGTATAGAATTCATTTCCCCTCTTTATGAAGTCTGCCTCGGTCCTGAGAGAAGAGCCTTCTGTAAAAGTAAGAAACTAAGATATTCAACAAGTAGAGAAATCAGTGACTTCTTAATTTTTGTACTCCCACACACTCATTTTCTTATTGCCCAAATCTATAAGAGTTTACATCAAGAAAACTGTGGGGGTTTTTTTTCAGTTCTGATGGAAAGCCCTAACGATGTTGTTAGATAACTGTGATGAATTTTAATCTAATAACAGCTTGTGACCCACAAATTACTGTTTAAAATTAAAATCCATTTAAAATGAAACTGGCAAGACAATCACAATATTAAACTTGCAATCTGCTGTGATAAAACACCTATCTAAAGCACTATATTAAATGTGGATACAATTAGTTTCTATACAGCATCTTGCAACTGAAATATAAAAAGCCCTTCAATGCATTGCCTTATTAAATTAAAATTGGTTGAACAATCTTATTTTTATCTTTATTTATCTTTTGAAAATTAAGAAGTCAAAGTAGAGATGAATTGGCTTTGCCTTGGTAATACATCCTTTGGCAGAGCTCCAGGTATAATCTAGGGCTATAGAATTCTAGGCTTCTCCTTGGATGAACAAAAATCCTCTGTTTTACTCAGCCCAAATGTTTACCTACAATAAATTTAGAAATGTTTTCCACATGTTTAATGTTAAGTTTATTTATAACTTTTAAGCTATAATTATGCAATATATATTAAATGTGATCTTTAAATTTTTTATATATTAATTTTGAAAAATGAACTACACTGGTATTCTTGGTAGATCAGCTAAATCATTACTAAACTTGGTGAGAATTGAGATTTGAAGGGGGGTAATGGCTTGTATTAGTGCTATCATTAAACAATAGTGAAAATAAAACTCAAGCCAATGTGCATGTTTCCATCCCATATTTCACCATTAGAGAATTGTATGTAGTAATGAAAGGATTCACTACAGTTGTTTGCAAATAATTTAATGACAAAGTCATAGCTGTTTTCTAATTTTCAAAAGATATCAAAGAACTATTGAAAACCCATAGTATAACATCATAATTATAACAATTAACATATGTACTTAATTATAGATTTAATGCTCCTATACATTATTTACTCAAAATATTCACAATGCATTTAAATAGCATCAGCTGGAAGAAGCAAGTACCATATTTCACCCCCATTGTTGCACATATAAAAAAATCACCCACTCTTTTTTACAAAGATAACATGGGACTTTTAATTTCACAACAATTATTTTTACTCATTACTTCTAGAACATAGTATACACTCAGTAAATGTTAGTTGAAGGAATGAATGAATATGTGTGATTGTACGAGAAGCAAACTCAAGGAAAATGCCTAGTTTTTGATTGTTACAGGACTATTGCATGGACAACTGCTGTCGCAGTAGGGTTTCTAAAATCTCTCTGCCATATTTTATTTTGGTTCATGTGTGTGTAAAAATAATAATGGATTCAGTCCAGCAAGTCTCTGTGTTGCATAGAGGTGCTGTGTATCCAAAAAGCAGCGATATCACATATAAAATTCCCCAGGTATTTCCTAAGGTTTATTTCCATATGAGACTTGATATTGGCTCTGGTATCAAATCTATTTATATTTGGGAGCAGTCTCACTGTTACTATTGCTTAGAACTCATCAAATATGTCCTAGGGTCGGTGCCTACTCCAGGGTTGTCAGCTTTGAAACTGTGATTGGGTTTTTGTTCAGTGCCTGAGGACGCTGGCCATGGTGCTGAAAGAGAAAGAAGATTCTATTTGAAACCTTTCCTTCCTCTTATTGGTTTAGAAAATTCGAGTGACAAGAGCAGGGGCCAAAGGAGTCTGGAGCAGCATCATTAATGTAAACCATGTATTTGGATCTTTTAGGAGGAGATGTGGCCCATTAGGTTACAGCAAATGCCTCCCTGTGAGCGCTCGTTAAACCAAGAGATCTTACGAATGTAACCGCTGCAGTAGAAAAGGTTACATCCAGCAGGATGTCTTGTCCCTCTCCTGAAAAACTGGCAGTTA
Source organism: Indri indri (assembly GCA_004363605.1). Classification (NCBI taxonomy): domain Eukaryota; kingdom Metazoa; phylum Chordata; class Mammalia; order Primates; family Indriidae; genus Indri; species Indri indri. The sequence goes on from RJWJ010032580.1 coordinate 4,089, forward strand.
AGTGCATAGCCTAGAAACAGGAGCAGGGAGTCTACGTGGAGGGGAGGGGAAGGGGGAAGCAAACCTGTATTCATATTGAAAATGTTCACCGCTATTTGAACAAGGTAAAGAAAAATCAAGAGCTAATTTTAGCTTAAGTTTTCAGCCTCAGTCTTCCAACAGGTGCACGGCTTCCTCACCCCTTCCCTGTCAGGTACTGTTCTGCTTTACCTTTCTAAGGCTTTCTTTGCGAGGCATGCTTTTCCTAGAGTCCTCAAGCATGTGCAGTTTCCTATTTCATCCACAGTTCCAGCTCTACGCCTGGCAACCCCTTACCTGCAGCGTGAAGATTAAGAAGCAGGCACAGCGCAGGGAAGCTGATTGCTCTCCGCATAGTGTTTGCATTGAGAGGTGGAGGAGAAACTCTGCCACGACCCCACTTCAGGCAAAGTGCTATCAGACAGAGCCACAGCCGAGGGTTTTCTGGTCTCCGGGATTCGCTCGCAGGTCCTCGGCTGGGGTTTGCAGAGCGTTCTGTGTGGCGCCTAACAGAAACAAGCACCAGCTTCACCTCCCTAAGAGAGGGCGAGAGGAAGAAGAGTAGGAGATTGCGGGTGCGGGGAACAGACGCCAGGCGGGGCCGAGGAGCTCAGAGACGGCGAATGCTTGGCCTTCTGGACGCCCAGCAGCCGCGGCGGGGACGGCAGGGTGGACTCCGCGCCAGCCCCGGAGCCCAGCAGCGCTGCAGCCAGCGCAGTGCGAGCAGCAGCCCAGACGCGCCGCGGCTACTGAGCATGCCCAGCGCCGGCCCTCACGCGGCACGGAGTTTCAAAGTGAAATTCCACTTCTCCGGGTCTTCGCAGCGGCTGCGAGGGGAGCAGGCTCCACCGCCGGGGGCCGCCTGAGGCGGTTATTAAGGATAGAGAGTCCATCAGAAATCCGGGGGTGAGGCGGAGTAGAGTGGAACTAGATGGGGGCATGACCAGAGGAACCAGAGGAGGGAGCTGAAGAGAGTGTCAACCACGCCGCCCACCCTACTTCTTCCCCAAATCTTGGTTTGCACGTGCTCCAAGCGAGCTCACTGCTGGGAATCGATGTTTGCAGATCTACCAGCTTCCCAGGACTCACCTACAGGAATATAGGTGTGTTCCACTGCTGAATATTCTGGTCTGCTTTGGGGAGCGTTCCCAAGGCAGCTTGCTTGGTGTAAGCAGTAGCCATGTATCCTGGGGATGCCTTCTTCCTTCGTAACTGCTTCCGCTCTTTGCTTCTTTTCCCCTCTCTCCAGCTCAATCCCTGTATTTAAACTTTCTCCTGACTCAAGTGCAAAGTCTATGATTATAGTGACAGAAAGAAGTGAGGTCATACTTTGAGACTAGTGGAATATACCCATGTAATTGAAGCAAAAGATGGCACTTTTTTTGTTTATATATATATACAAAGATATATAAAGATATATATATATATATAAATTATCTTTAGTCTCCATTTTACTCTTTAAGGTGAAAGATAATAGAATCACTTCCAGCAACTAGGCTCCTCTAGCTCGTCTCTCTAGAGAGGCTACAACAGTATGTCTAACATGGGTGGTTTTTAGTCTTCCATCTAAGCCTTTGGAGCCTGAAAATCCTTGTTAGTCTAGTGGCTAATGTGTCCTAGTCAAGAAGTCCCTCATCTAGACTTCTCTCCTTTAACTATCCCAGGACTGCTGACTTTTCTGCCTCTGTCTTCATGGACGCTGCTACCTCTTCCCTAATTGCCTCTGCTTGCATCCCCACCACCACACTAGAGCTTCCAAAGGTTTAACCTTGGTCTCACTTTTTCAGAAAGCCCTGGACTAACTCTAGATTATTGTGATCTTTCTGTTCCACACGTTTATTTAGCATCGCCTCATATTTTTCCTTCAGACAGTTCATTTATCTGTGGTTTGTCTTACAACACAGTCGAAGGCTCCATAAGAACTTCCGCATTTTGCATTCAATTTAATTGAATAAAATTGTACTAGCCAAATGAGAGGGGCTAATAAGTGCTCAATGAATTGAGCTGTATATCTCATTCAATGCCTTCCTTCTCTATCCTTGCGAATTGGGACAGCTAATGGGAAACAGGCTACCCAACAGAGCTTAAATTAGGCAGATCTCGTAGGACCTGAGAGCTCAGGCAGTATCATTTGTTTTTAAATAATTTATTTCATCTCCAGCTCTGAGAGACAAGGCCAGGAATTGCACTCCAACAGGTGGGAGAAGGGGAGAATAAGATGCATTTTTAATACCTTGCCAGGTCTTCTCTGCTGAAATGGAGACATCCGCACCCCCTCTCTTGCCACACCTCCACTTCCCCACGTGGGTATCGTGGGCTCCATTTCGTGCCACTACCATTTTACCCCAAACCACTTTAAACTGCAGCCTCTTCCCCAACTCAAAATTTACCTTTCCCCAGTTTTCTTTCCCCATATCGTTTTCTAATATACCAAAAGCATTGCTTATTACATTTGTTGTTTATTATCTGTTTCCCTGCCCTCCCCCACAATGGGATCTGAACTCCACAATGGCAGAACCCTTTGACAACTCTGTTCATTGATGTGTCCCAACTGCCTAGAGTAATGCCTCACACAAAATAGATGCTCAAAAATTAAATAAATGACAAGTAATTACTTGATAAAGTTCAATACTGAGAATACTTGACTCCTTGGAATTCTTACTAAATAGACCTTGGAAATCATTTGTTTAGCAATGCTTAACACTTAGAAAAGTAATCCTTATCTAACATCTGGTTCTAGAGATGCTGCAGGGATGGAGGTTAGGTGAAAATAGTTGTAACCCAGTTACATGGGTGCACTTTCCTTGTGGTTTTTTTTTTTTTTCATCCCTAAAATAACTGATTACCAAATTTACATAGGTCTCCAAGATGAAAAAGCACTTGTGGTAAAGAAACAATGTTGCAGTAATGCCCTAAACCCTTTGCCTTTTTGGAGATAATTCCAGCACTTATTGGGGGGGGGAGCATTCACAATTTAAATTAATATAATTGTCTATGACTTTGCTGACAAACAGCCTGCTAGCTATGCATTTTCCCCAGGGCTATAGGTAGCTGAATTATTAAACTGTGCATGAAAATCCCTTTAGCAGCAAAATTTTCCAATTTCCAATTTGACTGGATGTACTACTAGAATAGTTCTGTGTAGTAAAAATAACCTCAACTGAGCTGTAATTTTGGTGACTAGACATTCATTATTAATTTACTTGAAAAAGATAAAGGAGCAAGAAAAATTCGCATTCTTGGGTGAGTTGATCTAATATCATACTTGCAATCCATTTGATCCCATGACGTGTGAAGTTGAACAGCAGTAAGTGAATTAGCCAATTAGTGAAAAAGGCAAACCCCTTAACTCTTTCAGAATTATTCTCTGTGAGTCCATAGGTGCTGTTTTTCCTTGACTGTGATTTAATGCTACTGAAGGTGATTTGGTGTTTTAGAGATGAATCTTGGTGAAAACACTGCAGCAGGTTTTAAAAAGTTAGTTCCAATTCAGAGAAGCATGGAAATTAGTATGAGAGAACCATGCCAATTAGTACTGGCCTACAGAGCTGGATCCTACAGGAATCATTTACACTTTGAAAGATAAATATAAAATTAATATTATATGGACTTTTCCTTTGCAGAAGATGCATAATCTCTGTGTCTTATAAGGTGATGTACAGAGAAAATTCATATAGGAGAGAAGCTTTTTAAAGCCTGTCCTCAAATCAAATTTAACCATTATGAGCTTCCACATTTACCTCTCTATAAGTGGATGAAATCCTTAAACACTTTAAATTGAGAAATCAGATCTATTGACTGTTGGGATTTCGTACTTATTTAGGTAATTATTATTTAAGTATAATCATGGCTAACATTGGTTGAGTGCTTCCTATGTGCCAGGCTCTGTTTTAAGCATGTGAATGTCCCATTTAAACTTTATAATATTCCTGCAAGAAGGCACTATCATGATCTCATTTTAGAGTTGAGATAATAGAGACACAGGGAAGTAACTTGCCCAAAATGAAGCAGTAAATAGTCATCTGAGAAGTGAGTTGATAGAATTAGGGTGCACATCCAGATAATTTGATACTAAACCACTATGATATATTACCTTTCATATAATACACACACACACACACACACACACACACACACACACACACACACACATTCAGTTGTAGGTGGTAAACTAGAATTAGATAATTAGATCAGGGCCAGGGCAGAAGATCCTGCCCCTGGACCTGCAGTATAGCTCTGTGGTAAGAAGCACCCATATAAAATTATCTCCAAGAGAATGAGACACTGCTTGTGGTAATGGACTCTGGGCCCTAGCATCTAGTGAACAAAGACAGTCAGCAAGTGAAATCATGCTTAGATTAGAAGCATTAGAAGGTGGTTAAACTAGAATGGATCAGAAAGGAGGAAATGATTTTTTCTATGGCGGGTGGGGCAGAGGTGGGGGTGAGTAGCAGGCAAGAAACTTTAGTGGAGAACAGGAAATGAGCCAAGTGTGGCTGCGCAAGTAGGTTCCAACCACTCTACAAGAAGAGAAAGGCCAAAGAATCTTGTTAGCCAGTGGGAGAGACATGAAATAGCAAAATGAACGCAAGGAACTTCTGAATGTGTATGGGAACAAGAGGTAACAGTGATTAACACTTTATTGAGATTTGCAATATGCTTGTTCTGCCCTGTCCTTTACAGAGACATTTTATCAATCCAAAGTGTATATCCTTTTGTCTGAGAGAGATCTTTTTTTTTTTTTTTTGAGACAGAGTCTCACTGTGTTGCCCGGGCTAGAGTGCCGTGGCGTCAGCCTAGCTCACAGCAACCTCAAACTCCTGGGCTCAAGCAATCCTTCTGCCTCAGCCTCCCGAGTAGCTGGGACTATAGGCATGTGCCACCATGCCCGGCTAATTTTTTCTGTATGTATACATTTTTAGTTGTCCAGATCATTTCTTTCTATTTTTTAGTAGAGACGGAGTCTCGCTCTTGCTCAGGCTGGTCTCGAACTCCTGATCTTGAGCGATCCACCTGCCTTGGCCTCCCAGAGTGCTAGTGAGAGATATCTTTTATAAGAGGAAAAAATAAGAAGGAGAATTTATTTTTACAAAGTGAAGAATCAATGTGCATTAAGCTATATTCAGAATGGAATGGCTCAGAATGAAAAGGAATGAATTGGAAATTCACAGGCAAAGATATCATATTTGAGTGTATGAATTCTCCATTAATTTGTTTTAGTGTTTTTCCAGCATAACAAGGGAAAACAATCTACCCTTCTTCATAAGCATACGTGAAGATAACAGTGAGATAGCAAGGGGCACCAGGAATAGGAGAGGAAAAGCACTAAAACTTACAAAATATGTGTAATCACATGGAACTTTCACAAGACTTCTGTGAAGTATCATTTTCCTTTAATGACAGAGGAGGAAACTGAAGCTCAATGAGACTAGTAATTTGCCCATGGTCATTCAGCCTGTACGTGGTGAAGCTGGGATTAGAACTCAGGTCTGGTGACCCCTAGCGCTATTATGTTATTAACTGTTTATACTGCTTCCCTGCTTAATGATAAAATTTACTTCAAGACTTAAATGGAAAATATAGTGTTTTTATCGCAAGACATAGACTTCAAGATATAATAACAATTATATTTTATAAGTTAACACAGCCGTAGTTTTATTAAGATTTATCTATGTAGAGGATTTTTTGCGTACACACACACACACACACACACACACACACACACAAGTAGATATATGTATCCTGAGGAAGCAAAATTAGGTATTCCAAACAAGGAAAATATACTTTTCTATACACATATGAATTATGGAGTTCTAGTAAAATATAAGATATCAAAGGCAGAAAAGCTGTAAGTACCTATAGATTCTGCTATTGATTCATCACTAAAATTTTATTCAAAATGAAGTACAGATTTTCCTTGGAGCTGGCCCTTGGTACCAATGTATTGTACTGCCATCTACTCTGGTACTGCAAAGGTCAGATTCATCCAAGATGTCAATAATAGATTTATTTACAAACCGCTGACTCTCCAGCATTAGCTCTCTGTTTATCCCAAGACAGTAATCAGGCTGCACTTAGACCATCCATCATCCTGAGCAGCACACAGATGTGAGAGCCCTCTATTATGGCTTAGACTAGCTACTTGGGGCCATTCAAATACCTTTTCTATAATGCTTGGCCATTCTTTTGGATTTCCTCGCAGGGGGTACTTTGGAACCACTTGGTCACCCAGTAGCCTGGGACACTGAGAATATCCTGGGAATATAGCTATAGGTTGATTAGATCATTTAATCCCTTCCCATTTCTTTTGTATTATTTTCTCACATGACTACAAGATGATTTAAAAGAACATCTCCTAAATATAGGCCCTCTTGCTCTTTCTCACTGACTATTCACCCTTTGAAACAAAAATTCACAGTTCAGTGCTTCTCTCTTTCTTATTCTTCCTTCTTTCTCTCATTCTCACAGCTGTATGTCTATTATAGAGAAAGGGGTGGTTTATTAGTCTATGGTTTTTGATTGAGAAGAATTTTCACAACAAAATAGCTCTTTGTGGAACACTCGTACCTCTACAACATGGAAAGGAGAGTTAGAGGAAATCCTACTAAAAATGTCCAGTGACTGTGATATGACCACTAGTATACCCAAACAACTAAGCTGTTGTCTGTGGGCATAATTTTGACTCGTTCATCAGAAACCACATGTGCTGTGGCAACACTGGTGTCTATTTTCAGTGAATATACTAGAAAATATGATTTGAAGTCAAGTTACAGTAAGACACGTACATCACATACATTCTAAAAACAGTGGAATAAGCTACTAATATTGATATGTCTTCTAATTTCAACTAATTAAGTATATATATTAAGTATATTAAGTATATTAAGTATATTAAGTGTACAAATATTAAGTGTATATGATGAACCAGGAAGTGTGTTAAATATTTGTAATATATTATTGAAAAAATAGACAAAGATTCTTGCCCTCATGGAACTGACACTATAAGTGAAATAGATATACATTTAATAGTAAATACAAGAAATGAGTAAATTATATAGTGTGTTGGAAGTTGATAACTAATATGAGAAAAGGAAAAAATAGATAAAAGTAAAGAGAATTAGGAGAATGGGGTTGGGGTGGGAGGAGAGAGCATATTTTGTTAAAGAATTTTCTGGGCAGAGGGAACAGTTACAGTAAAGACCTTCATGATTCTATAGATATCTTAACAAATCTGAAAAAAATCACGTTTGTCAGAACTATTTCCATCATACCTGTAAATGTATAGAATATATAAAGAGAAATCCAGTTGACAAAATGCCAAATTAGACTAAATGAATATGTCTCCACCAGAGATTTTCATTAATTCAAGTTTCACTGATTGCAAATGCGACTGCAAGAATAACAAAGCTATTAACGAAACTCAAATATTGCTACCCGAGGCCAATTGATATACCAACTCAGAATCCCACTCTTTATTTTATGTCTTTAATATCAAATAAATATATTACTAATTTAGAAGTGTGGGTGCATATTTTGATACTTTGTCTTAAGAAACTTACAGAAAAACTTTATGATATGCCTTTATACTAAACTACTAGCCAAAAGTCAATTCAAAGCATTATGGATGAGAAATCTAAGCAGGAAAAAAAATGAGAAAAATACCCTAGCAAGCATTTTTGTGTTCTTAGCCTCCTGCTTGGCAACTGGCATCAGAATATTTGGGTTAGGTATTACCCAAATGCTGGAGAATTATGGTTTCACAAGTTCTCTGCTTCTTAGACTAGCTAAAGCAAATATTTTTGATTTTTTATTATTTTGAAATGGAGTAGGAGGTGGCTTCATTTTTTAAATAAAATGTCTTTTTAATTCAATTCCATGTGATTAGTGGCCACCAAAATACTACTTTGTCATTAATGTAAATGGAGGGAAAGTATAAACCAACTCTTTTGTGAAGTAGTCATTTGGAACCTCTAATCTTAGAAGTACTTTTCTTTAGAAAAGACAGTAAGCAATCCAGCCTCAAATTAGACTTAATATCTTAAATTCGTATCATATTTTTATATTAGGTCTGTGCTAAAAGTGATGATCACAGAGTTTGGAAATTGTACTCTTTTCAAGATCAAATTCAGTTCCAAATTTGGAAATAAAATTAAATCTATTTTTGAATCAGCCACAGACATAATATATACATGTCCAACTTTACCTGTTTCTAGGAAGTGGGCATAAACAGGCATGGTATTTTTGAAGTTTTCCTTAATCCAAATTAATTCTCTTCAACCTAAAGTTGAACATTCTAAATTATAAAAGTGATTTTGTATCTATAGCAAAATAGAGAATAGAGAAAAATAAAATAAAAGTGAGCATGAATTCTATCAATTGGGGATAAGTACAGTTAATATTTTGGTATACCTACTTTCCCTCTATTCTTACCCTGAGGATGGTATGTGTCTTTGCATGCATGTACATATAATTATCGTTAATTTTAACATTATTTTTACATCCCTGGGATCATACTATAGATATGGAAACTATTTCTGTACATAACAATAGTTAAGATTATTCATAACCATATTTTAATTGTTGCATAACATTGCACTATACCATTCTTTTAAAATTTTGATTTGCATAAATTGATGGGGTGTATGTATAATTTGTTACATGAATATATTGCATAGTGGTGAAGTCAGGGTTTTTAGTGTACCCATTGTCAGCATAATGTATATTATACCCATTAAATATTTCTCATCATCCATTCCCCTCCCACCCCCCATTCTTCTGAGTCTCCATTGTTTATCATTCCACACTCTAGGTCTATGCGTACACATTATTTAGCTCTCACTTACAAGTGAGAACATGGAATATTTTTCTTTCTCTGTCTGAGTTGTTTCACTTAATATAATGACCTCCAATTCCACTCATGTTGCTGCAAAAGATTTTGTTCTTTTTTATGGCCAAATAATATTACGTTGTGTATATACACCACATTTTCCTTATCCAATCATCCATTGAGGGACATTTAGGTTGATTCAATATCTTTGCTATTGTGAATAGTGCTGCGATTAATATATGAGTTCAGGTATTCAGATATCTTTTTGATATAATGATTTCTTTTCCTTTGGGTAGATACCTGGTAGTGTGATTGCTAGATTGTATGATAGTTGCATTTTTAGTTCTTTGTGAAATCTTCATACTGTTTTCCATAGAGGTTATGCTAATTTACATTCCTACCAGCAGTGTATAAGCATTCCCTTTCTCTGCATCCTCTCCGATATCTTTTTTTTGTCTTTTTAATAATAGCCATTCTGACTGGTAAAAGATAATATTTCACTGCGGTTTAATTTGCATTTCTCTGATGATTAGGGATGATGGGTGTTTTTTCATATATTGACTCCTTTTCAATAAATGATGCTGGGAAAATTAGATAGCCATATGCAGAAGAATGGAATTAGACCCCTCTCTCTCACCATATGAAAAATCAACTGAAGATGGATTAAATATTTAAATGTAAGACCTGAAACTATAACAATACTAGAAGTAAACCTAGGGTAAACCCTTCTGGACACTGGTCTAGGCCCAGAATTCATGATTAAGACCTTAAAAACACAGGCAACAAAAACAAATATAGACAAATGGGACTTAATTAAACTAAAAAGCTTCTGCACAGCAAAAGGAATCAAGAGAATGAACAGAAAACCTGAAGAATGGGAGAAACTTTTTTGCAAGCTATGCATCTGACAGGGACTAATATCCAGAATTGACAAGGAATTCAAACAACTCAGCAGCAACAACAAAACCAAATCATCCTATTAAAAAGTGGGCAAAGGAAATGAATAAATATTTTTCGAAAGAAGACATATAAATGGCCAAACCTAGTCATAGAAAGAACATACCTCAAATAATAAGGGCCATATATGACAAGCTCACAGCCAATATTATACAGAATGGGGAAAAGTTGAAAGTGTTAACCTCTAAGACCTGGAACAAGACAAGGATGCCCACTTTCACTACTTTTATTCAACATAGTACAGAAAGTCCTAGCCAGAGCAATCAGTCAAGGGAGAAAACATGAAAGACATCCAAATTGGAAATGAGGAAGTCAAATTATCCATGTTCACTGCTAATATGATCTTATATCTAGAAAGCCCTAAAGACCACCAAAGAATTCTTGGATTTAAAAAATAAATTCAATGAAGTTTCAGGTTACAAAATCAATGTTCAAAAATCAGTAGCATTTGTATACACCAATAACAATCTAGCTAAGAACCAAATCAAGAAGGCAATGTCATTTAAAATAACTACAAAAAAATAGCCTTGTAATATATATATTTAACCAAGTAGGTAATAGATCTCTACAAGGAAAACCACAAAACGCTGATGAAAGAAATTATAGATGATACAAATACATGGAAAAACATCCCATACTCATAGATAGGAAGAATTAATATCATTAAAATGACCATACTGTCCAAAGCAGTCTACAGATACAAAAATAGACACATAGATCAGTAGAACAGAATAGAGAATAAAGCCACATACTATAGCCAACTGATTTTAGCACTCTATTGTTGACCTCTTATTTTTTAGAGCTCTTCCAATTAAAGTGAGCTGCTTTAGGTAATGGTTACTTATCCTCTAAAACATTTGAAAATATGTATAGAAAAGTGAAAGTTATAATATGTCCAATATGACAGTTCTAATCTAGCCCTGGTGAAGCTAATACTCCATTTAAAGAAGAAACTGCAGTGTCAAAGCCGGGAGTCAGGCAGGGGACATCAGGGATTCTGAGTCACTCTTCAATCCCAGCAAATTAAGAATAATCTAAATGTGTGTGTTCCAATTAGGCTCCTGCCTATTTTAAGAATGATGGCTAAAAGAAGGGTGTGGATGAGGAGTCTTTGTTCTTCTTTTTTATTAATCACTGGGGTAGGATGATACCTTGTTGTGGTTTTCATTTGTATTTCCTTGATGATTAAGTGATGTTGAGCATTTTTTCATATTTTTTTGGCCATTTGTATGTCTTCTTTTGAGAAATATCTGTTCAGAACATTTCCCCATTTTTTTAATCTGATTGTTTTTCTTGGTGTTGAGATATTTCAGTTCCTTGTATAGTCTGAGTATTAATCTCCTTTCAGATGAATAGTTTGCAAATATTTTCTCCCATTCTGTAGTTTGTCTTTTCAGTCTATTAATGACTTCCTTTGCTGTGCAGAAGTTTTTTAGCTTAAGATAATTTCATCTGCTTATTTTTGTTTTTGTTACGTGTGCTTTCGAGGTCCTATTCATAAAGCTTTTTCCCAGACCAATGTCCTGAAGCATTTCCCCTGTATTTTTGTCTAGTAATTTTATTGTTTAGGGTTTTATATTTAGGTCTTTGAGTTGATTTTTGGTTGAGTTGATTTTTGTATAGAGTGCAAGATAGGGGACCAATTTCATTTTTCTGCAGATGAATATCCAATTGTCCCAACACCATTTATTGAAGAGACTGTCTTTTCCCCAATAAATGTTCTTGGCACCTTCATCAAAAATCAGTTGGCTGTAGATATATGGACTAGTTTCTGGATTCTCTATTCTATTCCATTGGTCTATGTGCTTATTTTTTCTGGCAATACCATGTTACTTTGGTTACTATAGTTTTGTAGTATATTTTGAGGTCTGATAGTGTGATACGTCCAGCTTTGTCCTTTTGGCTCAGGATCGTTTTGTCTATTTGGAGTCTTTTGTGGTTCCATACAAATTTTAGGATTTTTTTCTATTTCTGTGAAGAATGTCATTGATATTCTGATAAGGATTGTATTGAATCTGTAGATTACTTAGGTAGTATGTCATTTTAACAATATTAATTCTTCTAATTCATGAGCACCAGATGTCTTTCCATATGTCTTCAATTTATTTCGTCAGTGTTTTTGTAGTTTTCCTTGCAGAAGTCTTTTACCTCCTAGTTTGAATTTATTCTTAGATATTTTATTTTGTTTTTTGTAGCTTTTGTAAATGGGATTGCATTCTTGATTTCTTTTTCAGCTAGTTCATTGTTCTTTATAGAAATGCTACTACTGATTTTTGTATATTAATTCATGATGCAACTTTACTGAATTTTTTTTATCAGTTCTAAGAGACTTTTGGTAGAGTCTGTAGGTTTTCCATGTGCAAGATCATGCCATATGCAAACAGGGACAACTTGATTTCCTCCTTTCCAATTTCGATGCTCTTTATTTCTTTCTCTTGTCTAAATGCTCTGCCTTAAGTTGAATAATAAGATATAACTATTAAGAACTTCAAAATTTAAGTCATGCCCCATGTAACCATGGCAATGTTCAAAACACCTCTCAGTTAATATCAGAGAACATTTACTGAGCACTTTCCACATGTCTATGTACTATGTACATAGTGTACTATGCCAGGCACTAAGGAGCAGAAAACTGAGATTAGAGTAAATTAGGGAGGCAGGTTCCAGATACAGTTTATATTAATGGATAAGATGGCATATAATAATGTATATAAGTCACAAGAATGACACGGATACACATTGGGTATTTATGAGTACAGAGTGGCACTTAGTCCAACTTTGGGTTAATGTATTACTCCCCAAAGAAAATTACACCTTGAGGTATAAGTTAGGCAAGAGAAGAAAGATGGCTGTCCCTCTTCAATCAAAGTGAATGAAGGTACAAAATCCTAAAGGAATAAGGTGTATATTTATTAGCGTATATGAGGTTGAGAGTGTGGTTACCAGGCAAACTGTGTAAGGACATCAAGGTATATATATACCACCCTAAACTTAAACGTCATCTCATAATTAATCGGAAGTCTCTGTGTGTTTTACAAACTAGAGTGATATGATTATCAGATATACACTGTAGAGAAACCACTTTGGTTGTTGTGTAGAGAATTGATTAAGAGGTTAGAGCGATATTGGAGTAAGAGAAAACAGGATGCTACTGAAATAGTATAGGCAAATGGTAAAGGCCTTAACTTAGTAAAAGTAAGTATGGAGAGGAATAGGAAGGGAGTACATTCTAGAAACATTTAGGAGTTAAATTGGCATGACTTGCTGAAGAATTGAATGAGACATATATGTAGGAGAGAAATAAGTCAAGAATGACTTCTGTTTTCCTGGAAAAGGTTAGAATATCAACTAAAAGAGTCAGTGTAGAAGGTGTGGAGATAACAGGTCCTGTTTTTTTAATACTAATTCTGAAGTACTGTCAAGTGTATGTGCCCAGCCTATATTTAGATTTGTATGTCTGAATCATAGCATAGAGGTTAGAACTGAAGGCAAAAGTATATAGGTGGAAGACAGAGACATCAGAATGAATATCAAATAACTATTAGCAGTATGTGAAGAGAAAAGAGCAACAGGCTGGATATTGAAGTCTGAGAAATTAAAGACTTCAATATCTATCCCTCCTAAAGACGGGGGAGCAGATAAGGAGACTAACTGTCATAAAGATAAGAGGATAAGAGGAGTTTCAAGATCTAGTTGTATTAAAAGGCATGCGAGGTCAACAATGTCCAACACCATTAGGAAAGTATTACTTTGTTCCTTAATACTGGTGTTTTGGCAATGTTCCTTTGTGTTATAACTTGCCATCACACAGTACCTATTTTTCAAAAATACCTTTTTGAAAATGGTATGAATCTGTTCTTAAGCCACTAAGGATGCTCTAAATTATAATGCACCACAAATTGAAGGAAGGGTAGGCAAATTTGTTCACAACTGTGACCTTCCCAGTCATGCTGGGAAAACAGAGAGCAGGCCTGTGGAGGTACAGTTACCAAAGGGGCCACACCAGCTGGGTGTTAATGGAAAGCCACAGATGGTGAGCTCTGGGTGGCGGGTGCACCCTCCCTGATTCACATTTTAAACAAATTGATGCTCTTGTACACGGCCATTTGGACTATTCCTATGAGTACTTTGATATGTGTTTTGATGTATATTTCATGTGGGTTTTTAATGTACCTTAGAATAAACTCTCTGCACAGCTTTATCTTTTTTTATGCCCCAAAGGGATGTTATTTGTGAATCTTATTAAAAATTAACATGAATCTATTTCCTGTACTCTGTTTGTCACAGATGAAGAATGCTGTTTGTCACAGATGAAGAATGGCCTATGTTAATAAGCACAAGCCATTCATTGATTTCTGGACCCAGATGTGCTGGAAAGCATCTCAAATCCTATGATGGATCTGGACAAAACTCAATGACTTATCTAAATGATGTTCAAAATTGCATGTGTCAATAAAACTCCCTGGTGGCTATAATTTCAGAGAACTCTATTTCTCTCTGTAAGG
>RJWJ010032581.1:0-18492 GCA_004363605.1 Indri indri
CTTAAAATATTTTTAATGGAAATAATTTCAATGTTCTGCAGGAGGAGACCGCTTTGGTAAATTATGGCTCATGTGTAGGATGGAATACCACGTAGTCCTTAAAAATCATGTTAAAGAGTATGTTCTGACTTGCTGAATGTCAGAATATTTAAGCTATTGGGCTGCGGGGTCAGACCTGGATTCAAACCCATCTTTTCCCATCTGTGTGTCGTGGGACATCGGTGTAACCTCTCCACGGTTCAATTTTCATACCTATGAAAAGTCGTGGGGATTGAACAAACCAGTTTATATGAAGTGCTTATGAGCATAGTGGCTGGCATTCAATAAATATTCACTGCATAGATACACATATATATTAAGATTAGATACTAAATCTCGAAGTCAGTGAGGCTGGCATGCAAAAGTCATTTAATAAACATCTTTGAAGAAATAAAATATGATGAAGATGATGGGAGATCTAACTGAGAAAATTGTGTTTAGGTCAAAAAGAAAATGTGACTAAGAAGTAATGAGACTTTGGTTTTCTATGACTTATTAATGAACTCAGGCAGGAAGGCCAGAAGAGAGCTTTTAAAAGTATTTTGTACAGTAGCAGTGTATTGAAATAAATGTATGTAGCCTCACAAGGTGAATTCTTTGGAAGATAAAACTCGTTTAGATGTAAATGTTCTATAAAAATGTATGTTGTTTTCTATGCAGTAACTTTATAGCTGTTTTCTACGTGGTCCACCTCAAAATACCCATAGTGTTTCCTTCACTCAACAGATACTTTCCAGCCCCTGGTATGGGCTGAGCACTGCCGCAGGCTCAAGGCCTTTACCCTGGTGGGGTGACGTTGCGGACTGTGTTGGGTGTGACTGGGTGACCGAGTGCCACCTGCCTGTGGGCACCTCGGTGGGTTCCTGGTGCTCTGGAGAGGCTGGGCCTGGAGAATGAGGAGTTGGCCCTGCCTGCCACTCACACGGCTGTGTCACCCTGGGCAACGACATTGTGATTCTGGACCTCGACCTTTTCATCTATAAAATGACAGCATTAGAGAAATGACTTTCAGTTTTTCTCTTTTTTACAGTATGACCAGAAAGAAATTAGTTGTCACCCAGTACACACACACACACACACACACACACACACACACACACACACAGCCGAACGTGGACACACACACACACAAAACTGGAAGACGTGTTCATGAATGCGAAGGCCACTTCCAACTTGGAAACATCGTTTTTCTAGTGGAAAAGGTCTGGCCGGGAAGCAAAAGCCCCGGTTGGGGGCGGTGGTGCCAGCCTGGTGGGATCTTGGGCAAATTACGTCACCTCTTCACCCCCTGCGCTCCGGGCCTAGATGATGTCCGAAGGCCTCTGTTTCTAAAATTCTGTTTTGTGAGTTCAATTCCACTCAGCGATGACGTGTTGAGCCTTTGCCAGGCACTCTCTAGGCCCATGAGCTGGAAAGGGGAGCGACTCATAGACCCCACCAGTTGAGGACCCGCCGTCCTCTGAGCCAGACAGAGCGGGAGGCACAAGAAGGAAGCAGGTGTGTGTGCTCGTCCCGGTTCGTTTATAACGACCTGCGGAGCCTCAACAGAGGGCCATGATCTCCGCCTGCCCGGCGGCTTGGCCTCCACCATTTCTGTACGCCAGGCAATGGGCAATGGACATACGAGGTGTCACCAAACGCATGTTTTCAGGACATTTCCACCCCCGTACTCTGGAGGGAAGGGGTTTGCTTCAAGGGAGAGCTTCCGGTTGTCCTGTGAGGCCAGACCCCACTCACAGCAAGCTCTGGCAATAAGGACAAATGAGTACGCCGTGAGGGACAAGTGCAGAATACCAAATACAGCTCATCGCTGAGTTAATATCTTACTAAAGTCGAAATGCTGTTTTTCAGCCCTCACTCCGACACCCTGTGAGTTGTTTACTTTTATCGCTTAGATTTTTTAAGATCCATGTCATGCAGAACATACTTATATTCCCGGTAATCCGAAACTGTTTCTCATTTCAGACCTACAGGCGTATCCATTTGGTCACTTTCCATCAGAAGATACTGTTTGAATTTTCAGCTGGAAAGCTCCCACTGCCCAACAAGGCCAAATGCCAACACACACACACAAACCCCTGCAAGCCGACGGAGTTCGTTTCCAAAGCCGGATGCAGCTTCGAAATACAGGTTCAGACAGCGCACGAGCTGCTGGCGAATAATTGCTGGAACAGGATCAGCCCCTGAAGGCCAAAGGAGCACACGATGTCCGCGAGAAGCGCAGGAAGGAGCCTCGCGGAAGGCGCACCGGCAGCAGCGCAGGCCGAGCAGACCCCTTCCCTGCTCGGTGCGAGGCCCGTCTGTGAACTGACGGCCCTGCGGCGCCAGACAATCGCTCCACTGACAGACAGGACTCGTAAGTGCTCCTCGTTTCCAGGGGTATTCCGTGCGTCCCAGTAGAAGCAGGGTGCTTTGTCCTGCGTCCCCTCCGTGAGAGTAAATGTCTTTTTCTCCCAGGAGCCCCTGCTCCTGCTCTCGGTCACCTGCTGCTACTGTTTAACCACCTCGGCAGCAGGGGGGCCGGGGCAGAGGAGCTGGCCCCCAAAAGAGGCCGGTCCTGGCGCTAGCAGGCTGGTATTCTCTCTGGAGAAACTGCCCGTGGGCCACGGACCCGTTACTCGGTGTGAACTCAGGACGGTTTGGAGGATGGTTTTCTGGGAAGCAGTAAAGCCACCCGGAAAGCCACTGCAAACCATCTGATCCAAAAATGTCTGCGGAGACCTGGGGAAAGAGCCCAGGGACCAAGTCCCTGCTGTCATGGAGCTTGCGTTCCCGCAGGTAAGACAGATAATTGACAAGTAAGCACCTTGTATGTCAGATGGCGTTAGGGGCAGGGAGGAAAGGTCAGCCGCGGCACGGGGAGAGACGCTGTTCTAGATGGGCGGCCGGGGAAAGGCTCCTCTGACAAGGCCGTATTTGAACGAAGAAGACTGAGTCACCCAAACATGTCAGGCAAGAGAGTTGCAGGCAGGGGAACAGCAATTGCAAAGGCCCTGGTTTGGGGTGTGCTTGGCATGTCTGAGGACCCCCTGGCGGCACTTTGAGGAGCTGGTGACAGAAATTCCTCCTGGGGAGCCTCTCACGGGACACGCTAAGTGAGATGGTGACTGAGGGGCTTCCTATTAAAACTGCTAGGGACGATCTTCCCCTGTGACTGGTCAGGGGACCCTGCCCATCCTGGAGCTCAC
This sequence comes from Indri indri, assembly GCA_004363605.1. Taxonomy (NCBI): domain Eukaryota; kingdom Metazoa; phylum Chordata; class Mammalia; order Primates; family Indriidae; genus Indri; species Indri indri. Next base: position 3,228 of record RJWJ010032581.1, read on the forward strand.
ATCTCCCATCCTTCCCCGGCCTCCCCAGCACAGGTTTTTTTTAATGAGCCAAAGCTGCTGAAATCCAAGCAATTGCGCGTTCAGCCGTTGCCGAGCCGGCGGGTACAGGGTGTCGGGGGAGCGGACTTCCAGACTTGGTTTGTGACTGCACAGGGGCTCCCTAGAGCTGGCAAATTATTTATGTATAGAGGCCATTACTGAATTCCTCAAAGCCCACATTTCCGTGTCTCCACGAAAAGTCTGGCCATGCCACAAAGCCAGGAGGCGATCTGAGTGCCACCTGCAGCCCTCGGATGGTGAGACAGGGCGGAGGTCCCTCGCTTTCAGAGACGCCGCCCTGAGCTTTCCCAGTCAGCGGCACTTTCTCTAAGAGGCTTCACTTCCACCCTAGCTCTGTATGTAGAGCTCTCATGCCCGAAAGGACACAAGGAGGCTAATTCTCATTTCCCTTTTTCCAGAGACTTCCAGTGCATAGAATTATGGACCTGACGTTCTTTGAGACCAGTCATCCTCTGACGCTTTTCTCACTAGACCATCTTCTTGCAGAGCGGTCGTCCTGTTCATGCTTGAACACTCCGGCGTCCAGGGAACTCGCCACCTCCTGGGCCAGCTGGTCTGTCTCTGGGCACCTTCTTTCCATTGTGCCAAAGTCGGGCTCCCCTTAGTCTCTGCCCTGTGAAGCTGACCAGTGCTCTCCCTGAGCAGCTATGCAGGACGCTCCCGTCCCTTCCACTTGGAAGCCAAGCAGCTGCTTTACACCTCTGTTAACACGGCCCACAGTCACAGCTTTTCTGACACTCACGTAATACTCTTCATTCATAAAAAGGTTTTCGTCAACTAAAACTTATGTTTCTTTTCTTTTATTTCTTTGCAGCGTATCACTATTAAGCCCTGTCCTCATGTCCACAATAGTCCTGTCGATTTAATGGACAATTACAAGACTTTGCATTTGTCTCTGTTAAACCGTCACCAGACGCACATCCGTTGACTAGATCTTCCTGGATCTTGCTGTTGCGATCTGTGTTCTCACCGTCCCTCCCACTGCATCTTCACCTGTGACCGTGTGGGGAAGCGTGTGTTGATGGAGCTGCGAGATCAAATACCTATAGACACCAAAGAGGTAACGTAAGTGGATCGACAGGGCTGGATGTGGGGTCACACGCTGTGCGCATGGCGCGGGCTTGTGCCGAGGGAACCCCACGCCCCTCCCAGCCGGGGCAGCCGCCGCTTGCGCCAGCTGGGCGTTGCCCTGCAGGGGTGCGAACGCACCATGGAGGGTCTCCAGCTTCTCTAAGTGAATCTGCCATTCTGGATTTTTATGTAAAATCATTTTTAAATATTGACTCCATTTTTTTTAAACAGCATGTGGGAAAACAAAAATATCTATGGACCAGGAATGTCCTCTGGGCCACTAGTTAGCAGTCGATTACTTCACTATGTCATTGTTAAACTAACGGAACTAGAAGGAAGATGGTCCAAGCCTGTGATATGCACTGCAGACCGGCCTCCAAGGCAGGCTGAGGGCACCCTCTGGCTGTGTCTCCCAACCGTGTCCTGAACCACCTCCCTGGGTTGACACCCAGCCTCCCCACTCACCATCGTGCCCAGATACACCAGGACTGCCGCAGAGGAGGCGCCTCGTCTCAGAAAGGGGGATGGTGGAGTCGGGCAGTGCTGGGTTCTCATCTTCCCTCTGCCACTTCCTGGCTGTGCGACCTTGGGCAAATGCATTCACTTCTCTGTGCTTTGGTTTTTCTCATCTGTAAAATGCAGAAAATAATAGCGTCTACTTCATAGGGTTGGTGTAAGCATTTTACAAAATCATTCATGTAGCATTCTTAGCTCAGGGCCCAGCACATAGGAATTACTCAGTGAAATTTACCTGTACTTATTATTTTGTGGCTACTACTGTCATTGCTACAATTATTAGGAATCACATTATTATCCCTGACATCCGCAGATGGTGGAATAACAATGGGAACAGCCCAGTGAGTGCAGAAGAGCTGCTCTTAGAAACACATCCAGCCTTCTTCCTCCATGCGTGACCCCTCAGGCTGATGACCTTGGCACATGGCTGCTGCTCCCCTTAGAGAAAACACCTCCACCGGTGGCAGTGGAAACACCAGTTTTGCCTTCAGATGACATAGACCAGATCTTGCCACTCCTTTTCTCAAAAACTGTCAGTTAGGTCCCTTGTTACTTACAAAATGGAGTTTAAACTCCTCCTCCTGTCGTTGGGGGTCCCCTCCCTGGTGGCACCTGCCCACATCTCTGGCTCATCTCTCGGGAGACCGTCTCCAGGGTCCGGCCTTGCCACTCCCTGGACAAGCCCTGGGCCCCTCCTGTACTGCTTCTCCCAGGGCAGGTGCCCTTGCCCGGCTCTTCACTGGCTAAATCCCATTCATCCTTCAAACCTAGTGACATTCAAGGTCACTGTGGAAGTGCTTCCTTTGAAATGTATTAGCATTATCTGCTTCTACTATTCATTTGGCATTTAGCATACTCTGCTTTCTGTCTTGCTTAACGGGTGAGCTACAGAAGGGTCTTGGCCTTTTTTGTGACTCTCCCCTCCACACCTACACACACAGACACACACACAAACACATAAACATACACACACACACAGACACACACACACCCCACACGACCCCCACCACATAGCACAAGGCTGAGAAACTGGGAATGCTCAATAAAGAAATATTTTTGGCCTGAATGAATGGCCTTAAGGACTGTTCCTTTCAACAATTATGGCCCAATAAATTATACCAGCATTGCCTCCTGGAGGGAGAGGCCACACCAAGGCTCCCACAGATGGGGAACTGCTCTGTCTGCCAAAACCCAGATGCAGGGCGGCCTTGGCCTTGTTTGGCTGTCTACCTGAATCCGGGTTTAACAACTTGGCCTGCAGTTTTACAGCCTGAATCGCCAGGCCCAGCACAGCAGCGTGAGTTCTTTGTCCACACGCTGGTGCCAGGTGTTGGGGGAACTGGCTGCGGTGACTTACCCAGCTCGAGGAGACCTGCAGGTGGAGGCGAGGGCTGCCTGCACCCCAGGAGGCTGTGAGGCCAGGGACTTGTCTGCAAAAGGAACCCTTGTCTGGACCCCAAACAGAAAAAAAAAAGAGAGACGTGATGGAAGTTTATAGCATAAGGATCTGGGGCTGGGGGCCGCAGGGGAGGTGTGCTAGGTTGGAGGTTGTTGGGGGTTTGTGGGACATAAAATGACCTTCAAGGTCATGATTGAGCTGAACAAAGCTGAGAGAGGACCTAGATGCAGATTTTATTTCCATAGCTGTAAGAGTTGTGTGCTCCTAGGAAGAATGCTGGAATCCATTACTTTTAAGCATCTAGAGTTGGGGTTACATATCTTAAGAGCCAAAGAAATGCAGTATCCAAACAAGCGATGCAAGGGTTGAGGACTCGTGAGCAGAGGTTAGAAGGGTGTCTGGCTGGGTGAACATTCCCTTTTTGGGTTATGAAGTCATTGGTACAGCAACTATAAATAGAGTGCATGGCAGTGGTGTGCTGGTTACAGTTTAACAACCAGTTCACCAAAAAAAAGTCCTGACTTACAGCATTTGCAGATTTCTGTGGTGTAAATACACCCACCACAGTCAATTTCAAATTACACAGAAGGTAGGCCCAGCACACAGGGCGGGGAGGAGACTGCACGGCCGGCTCCTGGGAGCCTTTGCCGGCTGGCTCCTGCACCCTGATCCCCTCAGCCTGTCAAGGTCACTGACAAGAACCCAGCAGCAAGCACACTTCTCTGGTAGTTTGGCAACCACCTCAAGCACTGTAAGTCATGCAGCAAAAGCCTCAAAAATTCTATGAGACGATAACTCCAAAAATTGTATGAGATGATATAATAATTCCCTTAGTGGGTAAGTATCTTTCAAACCTGGTACAATTTAGAATTAAGTGTGGAGGCTGTGCGCAGTGGCTCACGCCTGTAATCCCAGCACTCTGGGAGGCTGAGGCGGGAGGATTGCTTGAGCTCAGGAGTTCAAGACCAGCCTGAGCAAGAGTGAGACCCCGTCTCTACTAAAAATAGAAAGAAATTAGCCAAACAACTAAAAATTAGCCGGGCACAGTGGCATGTGCCTGTAGTCCCAGCTACTGGGGAGGCTGAGGCAGGAGGATCACTTGAGCCCAGGAGTTTGAGTTTGCTGTGAGCTAGGATGATGCCACGGCACTCTAGCCCAGGCAACAGAGTGAGACTATGTCTCAAAAAAAAAAAAAAAATGTATTTGTAACCCCAAAATCAATACGCACGAGGCTTTTGCAAACATCACCCACGTGCACAGAGCAGCGAAACATTTGAGGCAGTCGACAGGCGCGCTTGCGGCCAAGGCCGAACAAGGCAATGCTCTCTGACTTCCTGTTTCAGCTCTCGTTTCGTGAAGAAATGTCCTTTTCATGGTCTATTTAGTGCCACGTTTTTCACATTTTTGTCCCCCTTTTTTGGTGATTTTGCTGTTTAAAATGGCCCCCAAGTGCAGTGCTGAAGTGCTACCCGGTGTTCCTAAGCACAAGAAGACTGCGATGTGCCTTCTGGAGAAAACACGAATGTCAGCTGAACTTCGTGCAGGTAGGAGTTACAGTGCTGTTGGCTTGATTCAATGTTAGTGAACCAACAATATTTATTCATAAGGTGTCTTTAAACAGAAATACGCATAAGGCCGGGCGCGGTGGTTCACATCTGTAATCCCAGCACTCTGGGAGGCTGAGGTGGGAGGATCACTCGAGGTCAGGAGTTCGAGACCAGCCTGAGCAAGAGCGAGACCCCGTCTCTACTAAAAACAGAAAGAAGTTAGCCGGACAACTAAAAATATATAGAAAAAATTAGCCGGGCATGGTGGCACATGCCTGTAGTCCCAGCTACTAGGGAGCCTGAGGCAGAAGGATCGCTTGAGCCCAGGTGTTTGAGGTTGCTGTGAGCTATGATGACACCACGGCACTCTAGCCAGGGCAACAGAGTGAGACTCTGCCTCAAACAAACAAAAAATAAAAGAAATACACATAAAATAAGGTTATGTATTAATCAGTTGACAAAAATGCTGTGACCAGAGGCTCTCAGGAACCTAGCCTTGTGTTTCCCCTGCGAGCAGTGGTTCAGCATCCACCAGTGCAGTGTTCGTGGTAACCTGATCCAACACAACTACCACGAGCAGTGAGAACCGACCGCGTCTGCAGAAGAGAGTGAGGAGCTGCCGTGGCCCAGAGCAGAGGGTCGGATCTCAGGCAGGGTGAAGAGGGGATGCACGCGAGGGTGGCTCAGAGTAGGTGCTCAGAGCCCAGGTAGGACAAAGAGGGTGGCGGCCCAGGTGGGAGGCTCGTGACATAACTAGTGTTAATGACATAGGTAAAACCCAGTGGGCCAGGTTCTCTCTGAGTCTCTTCACTGAGAGGACCCAGGCGCAGCTTCGCCACAACAGCGGTGAGCACCCTGAATCTCAGGTCTTGGCTTCTAAACACTATTTCCCACAGCTCCTTGGAGAAATGGACGATCCCAGGGCTAGGGCAGGCAAAGTGCGATATAAACCTGAAACTTCTTATTGTTCTAGAAAGCAAAGGTGTGCTCACACACACAAAAAAAGATTATAGGGGGCATGTGAAGAGACACACGTCAGCTCGATTAGAGCCAATATGAGATTCAAAAGAAAGGATGCGGTAGCGGATTATAACCTATTTAATAAAATAGGAAACATACAGACATAGGTAAATAAATAAATTAATTGAAAGTTTCACTAGAACTTTTACAAAAAGGATATTTACATAGATTCAAAATATATCTTTATAAAATACTGATTAGTTACAAAGAGAATAAAAAGTTAAGTTTCCAGTGGAGAGGGCTGGCAGACGCCACCTTCATCGAGTGACCTAAGTGAACATCATTAGTAATGAAGAAAACTGGTGTCACGCACCAGTGAGAGGAGGCGCGGAGACACAGCATCGTGCCTGTCAGTTTGCTGCCCGAGATGCACAACCTGAGTGTAATCATGAGGACCAGACATACCCAAACCAAGAGATAGTCTGCAAAATAATTGGCCTGTAACCTTCAAAAATAACAAGGCCATGAGGCTGAGGAACTACTCCAGGACAACAAATGCAACACCTGATTCTGAACTGGATCTGTGTGCTGTAAAGGACGTTGTTAGTGCTACTGCCAATACTTGAATGGGGTATGAGGATCTGATGGTGGTAGCATATCAGTGCAAATTTCCTGATTTTTAATGGCTGTGTTGTGGTTACATAGGAAAATGTCCTCGTTTGTGGCAAAACACACACTAAAATATTCAGAGTTGATGGAGCATTAGGTTGGCAACTTACTCTCAAATGGCTCAGATAAAAAATTCTTTGTACTGTCCTTTTAACTTTCCTAAAACTTTGTATCAAAAACGTGTAATCAAGCAATTCATTTAGATTTGTGGCTTGTAAGTAAAAATATTAGCAAGCTTACATACAGTAGTGAAACGATTAAGGGAAATTAGGCTCACCATATCTATAGGTTTAATTTATTAGATTTATAAAAATTATTACACTTAGGTACTTAGGAGGATTTGTCAGACAATTAAAATACATACTTTTAAAAGGAAACAGAATATATTCCATTTATAAATGAAGTTTTAAATGGTTGAAGGCATTTAACTGAATGTGTAAACGAGACCAAATTATTATTTTAAAACTCCTCAAAAGTAATTGCTAAAATTAGCTAGACTTGTAAATAGAATAGGGTTTTCAACTGAACTTAAAAGTCTACTGAAGGGCCGGGCACGGTGGTTCACGCCTGTAATCCTAGCACTCTGGGAGGCCGAGGCAGGTGGATCGCTCAAGGTCAGGAGTTCGAGACCAGCCTGAGCAAGAGCGAGACCCCGTCTCTACTAAAAATAGAAAGAAATTAGCCGGACAACTAAAAATATATAGAAAAAATTAGCCGGGCATGGTAGCGCATGCCTGTAGTCCCAGCTACTCGGGAGGCTGAGATGAGAGAATCACTTGAACCCAGGAGCATGAGGATGCAGTGAGCTATGATGATGCCATGGCACTCTAGCCTGGACAACAGAGTGAGACCCTGTCTCAAAAAATAACCCAGGGCCGGGCGTGGTGGCTCACGCCTGTAATCCTAGCACTCTGGGAGGCCGAGGCGGGAGGATTGCTTGAGCTCAGGAGTTCGAGACCAGCCTGAGCAGGAGCGAGACCCCGTCTCTACTAAAAACAGAAAGAAATTGTCCAAACAACTAAAAATAGAAAAATTAGCCTGGCACAGTGGTGCGTGCCTTTTGTCCCAGCTACCCAGGAGGCTGAGGCAGGAGGATCGCTTCAGCCCAGGAGTTTGAAGTTGCTGTGAGCTGGGCTGATGCCACGGCATTCTAGCCCAGGCAAGAGAGTGAGACTCTGTCTCAAAAATAAATAAATAAATAACCCAGAAGGTATATAAAACACGATCTCTGACCTACTAAGGAGATCGTAACTGATCAGTGCCACAAGATCAACACTCAGGAGACAATAACAAAGAAAAGAATCTGGTGAAGAAGCTCAGAAAATTTCACACCAAATATGACTCCTTGCTATAAAGAATATTTTGAATTAAAGGAAAATATGGAGTGAGAGAACCAAGAAGCTCACTTCTGCCTCTTTCAAACGTAACATAATTAGCTACTTCACTGAGAGTCTGTATGCTGTCACTTCAACAACTAGTGCTGGGATAACTGGATATCCACATATAAAAGAATGAAGTCAAGGCCAACCACAGTGGCTCACGCCTGTAATCCCAGCACTCTGGGAAGCTGAGGCAGGAGGATCACTCAAGCCCAGGAGTTCGCGACCAGCCTGGGCAGCATAGCAAGACCTCATCTCTGCAAAAAATAAAAAATTAGGCCAGGAGCTCACACCTGTAATCCTAGCACTCTGAGAGGCCAAGGTGGGAGGATTGCTTGAGGTCAAGAGTTCAAGACAAGCCTGAGCAAGAGTGAGACCCCATCTCCACTAAAAATAGAAAAAATTAACTAGGCATGGTGATGCATGCCCATAGATTCAGCTACTAGGGAGGCTGAGGTGGGAGGCTCGCTTGAGCCCAGGAGTTAGCAGCTGCAGTAAGCTAAGATCATGCCACTGCACCCCAGCCTGGGTGACAGAACAAGATCCTGTCTCTAAAAAAATAGAAAAAAGGATGAAGTTGGACCCCTTCCTCATCTGCACCATATGAAAAAAATTGACTCAAAATGGATCAAAGACCTAAATGTAAGAACTAAAACTATTTGTCAGAATCTGTTTTGAGTGAAAGGAGATTAAAATAAGAAAGACAGAAAAAAAGAGAAAAGGAATAGAAAGAAACTAAAACTATAAAACTCTTAGAAGAAAACATAGATGTAAATCTGCATGACCTTAGATTAGGCAATGGTTTCTTAGATATACACCAAAAACACAATCAACAAAAAGAAAATTGATAAATCGGACTTCTTCAAAATTAAAAACTTTGGTGCTTTAAAGAACACTATCAAGAAAGTAAGGACAAGCACAGTGACTCACACCTGTAATCCCAACTTTGGGAGGCTGAGGCAGGAGGATCACTTGAAGGCAGAAATTTGTGACCAGCCCGGGCAACATAGTGAGACCCCATCTACACAAAAAAAAAAAAAGAAAGAAAGAATAGCCAGACATGGCAGCCTGTACCTGTAGTCTCAGCTACTCATTAGCCTAAGGCAGGAAGATCCCTTGAGCTCAGGAATTCAAGGTTACAGTGAGCTACACTGCACCCAAGCATGGGTGACAGAGTGAGACCCTGTCTCTAAAAAAAAGAAAAGAAAGTGAAAAGACAACTTACAGAATGGGAGAAAATGTTTGCAAATTAGATATCTGATAAGGGTCTAGTATCCAGAATATATAAAGAACTCTTACAACTCAATAAGAAGAAAAACAACTCAATTTTAAAATGGGCAAAGGATCCGAGTAGGTATTTCTCCAAAGAAGTCTTACAAATAGTGAATAAGCACATGAAAAGATGCTCAGCATCATGAATCATCAGGAAAATGCAAACCAAAAGCACAATGGGATATACTTCACACCCACTGCTCCCACTAAGGTGACCTTAATCAAAAAGATAGATGATAACAAGTGTGGATGACAATGTGGAGAAATTCTGGAACCTTCATACATTGCTGGTGGTTAGATAAAAATGTGCAGCCATTTTGAAAACCAGTTTGGCGAGTCCTCAAAATGTGAAACATACAGCTATCACAAAGATGTGTCCTCGAAAAACTTGTACAGAAAAGTCTATAGTAACATTATTCACAATAGCCAAAAAGTGGAAACAATCTAAATGTCCATCAACTGATGAACAGATAAACAAAATATCCCATACAATGGAATATTATTCAGCCATTTAAAGGAATAAGGTACTGATGAAAGCTACAGTGTGGATAACCTTTGAAAAATTATGCTAAGTGAAAGAAGTCAGTCACAAAAGCTCACATATTATATTATTCCATGTATATGTAATGTCAAGAATAGACAGCCTGGGTGTGGTGGCTCATGCTTGTAATCCTAGCCCTCTAGGAGGCCGAGGTAGGAGCATTGCTTGAAGTCAGGAGTTCAAGACCAGCCTGAGCAAGAGCAAGACATTTAATATTCTATTAAAAATAGAAAAAATCAGCCAGGCGTGGTGGTGCACGCCTGTAGTCCCAGTTACTTGGGAGGCTGAGGCAGGAGGATCGCTTGAGCCCAGGAGTTTGAGGTTGCAGTGAGTTATGATCACCCTACTGTACTCTAGCTGGGGAGACAGAGTGAGACTCTGTCTCAAAAAAAAAAAAAAAAGAAAGAAAAGAAAATCAAAAAACAAGAATACACAAATCTATAGAAACAGAAAGTAGATTAGTGGTTGCCTTGGACTTCAGGTGTTGGGAGGATATGGACAGTGACAGCTAATAGCCATGGGTTTCTTCTTGGGGTGATGATAATGTTCTAAAATTGATTGTGGTTACATTTGCACGACTCTGGATATACTAAATATCATTGAATTTTACACTTTAAAAGTCAAATTGTGCAGTATGTAAATATTTCAAATCTGTTATATTTTAAAAAATTGCAAAACACATGCCTGATAAAGGACTTGTATCCAAAACATACAAAGAACTCTTAAACTCAACAATAAGGAAACAAACAACCCAATTTAAAAATGGGCAAAAGATCTGAATAGACACCTCTACCAAAGACTTTATACACATGGCAAATAAGCATGAGAAAAGCTGCTCAACATCATTTATCATTAAGGGATTGCAAATTAAAAGTACTACACACCTATTAAAATGGCTAAAATCCGCTGGGCGTGGTGGCTATCGCCTGTAATCCTAGCACTCTGGGAGGCCGAGGCGGGCGGATCGTTCTGAGCTCAGGAGTTCGAGACCAGCCTGAGCAAGAGCGAGACCCCGTCTCTACCAAAAAATAGAAATTAATTGGACAGCTAAAAATATATATAGAAAAAAAATTAGCCGGGCATGGTGGCACATGCCTGTAGTCCCAGCTACTCGGGAGGCTGAGATAGTAGGATTGCTTGAGCCCAGGAGTTTGAGGTAAAAAAAAAAAAAAGGCTAAAATCCAAAGAATTGACAATACCAAGTGTTAGCAAGGATGTGGAGCTCTCATTCCTTGCTGGGGGAATGCAAAATGGTACAGCCACTTTGGAAGACAGTTTAGCAGTTTCTTACAAAGCTAAACTTACTCTTACCGTACAATTCGGCATGGTGATTCTAGGTGTTCACCCCAATGAGTTGAACACATGTCCACACAAAAACCTGCACATGAATGTTTATAGCTGCTTTATTCATAATTGCTAAAAACTGGAAGCAATCAAGATGTGCTTGCAAAGGTGAATAAATAAATGGGTAATCCTACAATGGAATATTATTCAGCTATAAAAAGAAATCAGCTATCAAGCCACAAAAAAAATATGGAGGAAACTTAAATGTATGGTGCTTGGTAAGAGAAATCAACCAGAGGTGGTTATATACTTCTGCGGTACCCACCACCAACCCTGGGGCCAGTACCAGTCCATGGCCTATTAGGAACCAGGTGGCAGAACTTCACAACAACTGCCGCCCCCCAACCCGCCCCCCGGCTCCATTGCCCTAGTCCGGTCCATGGAAAAATCGTCTTCCATGAAGCTTAAGAAGTGGGGTGCACACAGCAGGAGGTGAGCACTGGTGGAGGTGGGTGCCAAGCTAGCGAAGCTTCATCTATATTTACAGCCACTCCCCATCGCCTTCCCCCTCTTGGTCCCTGGTGCCAGCAAGGTTGGGGACTGCTGTACTACATGATTCCAACTATTTGACATTGTGGAAAAGCAAAACTATATAAACAGTAAAAAGATCAGTGGTTGCCATGGACCTCAGGGCAGGGAGCGAGCAAGGAATACAGGGGACCCAGGGGAATTTTAGGGCAGTGAAACTGTTCTGTGTGATGCTGTAACAGTGGATGCATGCCATTAGGCATTTGTCAAAACCCACAGAAACTGTAATACAAAGAGTGAACTCTAATGTAAACTATGGACTTTAGTTAACAATAACGTATCAATATTGGTTCATCAATTTTAACAAAAATACAACATTAATGCAAGATGTTAACAATAGGGAAAATTGTGTGTTGGGAGGGACACATAGGAACTCTTCCTACTATCTGTTCAATTTAGTATCAACCTAAAACAGCTCTAAAATGTAGTCTATTGATTTAAAAAAAAAAAAAAACCCAAGGAAAAGAATATGGCAAACAAAAGGCAGATCAAAAATACATAAGACTGTAACAAAATCAGGTAAAATAGGATGAACAAAGGGTACTCTTTAAATAAAAGGAATTTTTAAAAAGAGTCTGTGTGCTTGCCAACTGTGAAGTGTCCTGTCTCGCAAAGGACAGACTGTATCATGACACTGCATCTCCCTGGTGCGACTCCAAGGTTCAGAGCAAGACCACAGGCATCACATGCTATTGGCAGCCACAGGAAGCCAAGGAGACCTCTACTCTGGAAATTTAATTAGAGAGAGAGAGTGTCCTCCGCTTCCATTGACACATTGAATAGACATTAAAAATTGTTCTGTATCACCAAGATTGCTATTCTTTTTTGGTATGAGTCCATATAGAATATGAGCGCTTAGGGAAGAAGCCATCGTGAGCTCCCAAGAACCAATTCCATTTTCTTGCTCTACCAAGGCCGTGGGCAGGGGGCTGTCACTGACAGGCAGGAATAAACCAGAAGATGCTTGGCCACCTACATTAAATCAAGGAATGCACGAGAACTGTCACAGTGCAGGTGACCAGGGACCATAGGCGGTGTTTCTCCACCCTGCTCTGCTGGGAATCAGTGGTGAAGCTGGTCAAAATCACCGATGCCCGGGCCACCCTCTTCCTTCAGTCAACAGATATTCATTAAGATCTCTTGTGCCGGGAACTGTTCTGTTTACTTGGGATGCAAGGCTGATAAAAACAGACAAAATTCCCGCTTTCGTAGAGCTCATGTCCTAGCAGGGAGAGAAAGAAACAATGAGCATAAGAAATTAGTAAATGATATAGCCTGTTCGGGGGAGATAAGGGCTGTGGACGAAAGACAGGAGGCGAGGGCGCCTTCAGGAATGTGAGGGGGGCCGGTTGCAATTTTAAATCTTGGGGTCGGAGTCAGCCTCCTCGGGAGGACTGCATTCGGACAAAGCCCTGAGGATTCCAAGAGGCCCAGGCAGAGGGAGCTGCACGCCAGGCTGAGGGGACGAGGCCTGATCGTCTCAGGACCGGCATGGACCGGCCTTGGCTGGAACCCAGGTGTCTGTCCTGGGCCACTCACCGACGGCCCCACTAGTCTCCCTTCCTCTATCCTGGGGTTTGAGGGTGACCACTGGGGACCCTTCCCACTTGAAACTCTAGTTGGCACAGGGATGAGAAAGATGAAAGATCGGGGGTGACACCAGTTGAAACACCGCTTCTGACTTGTCAAAGTGGGTGACCGTGGAAACGAAGTCCCCGAGGCGGTCACCAGGGCACCACGTGCTGGATCAGCCCGTCAAGTCAGTGCAGCGTCACCACAGAGACAGCTTGGGTTCAAGGTGAACTCAACAGCAGGTGTGGCCCCCTAAATATTCGTTATGTGGAACACACGCTGATTTCACCCCGGCAAGGTTTGTGTAAAATAGGTGCTACCAATGTGCATGTTTGGAACCATTGCTGGAAGAAAAACCTATTGCTTTCGGGCATTTCATTTACAAAGTTCGAGGAAACGGATATGTCAGCTATTTACTTATAAAACCCACGCCTACGTGAAAGGTGCTAAAGAGAGCTTCCCTCCGCACCCGTCTGTGCTCATCAGGATAAGGCACATTACAGACAACCGACCTCAGGGGTTTCCAGCAACTAAGGTTTATTTCTCACTCACACTCTATGCGTATCAGGAGTTGGCTGGGGCCACCGTCTCATGTCTCCTCATTCTGGGACCCAGGCTGGGGAAGCAGCTGTCATCTCAAACATTGCCAGTTGCCATGGCAAAGGGAGAGCGATCTCAGGAAGGTCTTGCACTCAGACAAAATGCCGCAGCCCAGGCACGCACAGCGCTTTGCCTCAGGACTCCTTGGCCAGAGCAAGCGACACAGCCGCACCCAGTGCAAGAAGGCCCCAGTGCAATTCTCCCACGGACTGGGAGGTGCGGAGGGCTGGAAGTGCGAATAGCACGAGTGACTCCCCCAGACTGCCAGGGCCCACTAGTGTTCAGACAACTGGCCACAAGAAACTCAGCCACCCAGGTAAGGCCAGGCCACGGCGCCCCATGCAGTTGTTGCGCCATCTCTGAGCAGGAAGTTACTTCCTGATACATGATAGAAACGGTTCCTAAGAACAAAGACAAATAATAAATAGTGTGGCTGTATCTGTCACCAAGGGACGTCTATGCATGGGAAAGAACATGGCCCAGGTAGACTTTCCGTGTCCTGTGTAAAAAGACAAATGCAAGTGGGGCCGCCTTCTGCCTGGTTCCAGACCAGCGCCTCTAAAAGGTAACTGCGACCACCTTAGCGTCTCAGGAGTGGGCACTCAGAAGAAAAACACCATGTTCTGTCTCAGATGTGCTGAATTTTGAGGAAATGGCAGAACGTCTGTAGAAGGCTAGATTCAGCAGGCCATTAGGAAGGAACCCTGGGCCCCCAAGGAGAAGACTGGGCTTTAGAGACACACGGGGAAAGTCATCTGCATGGAAGAGAGAGCCGAGTGAGGAAGAGGGAGGACAAGTTCAGGCGCAAAAGCTTGCGGACACCACTGACACCGGAGAAGAGAGGCCGCAATGCAGGAAGACCAGGAGGGCACCCGTCTGGAAAGCTGAGACAGGAGCCACCTCCAGGAGGGGGGGGGGGGCGGGCACAGGGCCCCCAAGAGAGCCAGAGGGATTTGGTCCCCGGGATTGAGGGTGGGGCAGCTAGGCAGGGGTGTCCTGCATCCTGTACCTGAGTGAGTGCCTGCCATGGAAGGCCTCCCCTTCCTCTCGATGGACCGGCAGCACGCGCCGCACCCCCCAGCCCTCCCTGTGAACTGGGACCTTCTTGGCAGCTGCAACAGGGTTTTGCTTCTTGGGACCTCCCCAGTGCCTAGTCCGATGCCTGACACTTGGAAAGCATTTGATAAATGTCTGTGCAGTGAATGAAGAGATGAATGACTAGAAAGATAAGGACATGTGCAGAATAGTGAAACTGAAGCTAAGGTTTCAAATGGGGACTCAACATAAAAGCAAAGACAGATGCAATTTGGCTCAACTCAACCAACAGTGTACTCAGCCCCTCTGGGGGGATCCAGGGTGGAGGACAAGACAGTCCTGTTTTCAAGGCGCAGGCAGCCCAGGGGTAGAGACCACAGGCCGCACAGAGCTGTTATAGCACAGGTGAGGGGAGCTGTAGCAGAAATGCACAAAGCGCTGTGGATGTGTAAAGTAGGCAGAGGTGGGAAGATGGCATTTGAGATCGGTGGTTAAAAAGAGGGGTGAGTCTTCCAGGTAGATGAAACAGGAGGAAGAAAGGCCCCAGCCTGGGAGACTGTAGCCCCGCAGCACCCAGGACAGCAGCATCCCGAGTGGGGAGAGGCAGGAATCACCAGCATTAATGACAGGAGTGTGAATTCTTCATAGGAATTTTTCCTGTGTGAACACAAAAATGTGAGCACCTGGGAATGACTCAGAGCCCAGGCAGAGCTGCGGCTGTCCCTTGCATGGTCACTGAGCTGTTGTCCCCGAGGAATAAAAATGTTCAAAA
>RJWJ010032582.1:0-18437 GCA_004363605.1 Indri indri
AAATAAAAAAAAAAAAAAAGGAAACGCCAGGCCTCAGCTAATAGGTAGGACAGAGGCTTTAGGTGACAGGAGACGAGGAGACCTCTACCAGCCCCTAAAATCACCCACTTTGACCCTGCCTGGGTCAAAGCACATCTCTGTGTTTTCTCACTGTGTAATGCTCAGCTTTTTAGGATTTTATTTTTAGTTCGCAACTGCCTGATTTTGACACATAGGTCATTGATATTTGGTGAATATTTTAGTCTTCTCTTTATGCTTTATTTTGGAGTGTTGCTATTGCTATGTCTTCACATTCGCTGAGCTTTTTCTTGGAAGTGTCTAATCTTCTGTCAAGACCATCAGGCTAAATTTTCATTCCAAATATTGTATTAGTCCCCTCTCTATGTATATAAAATTCTATGGTTTTAATGTCGACTTTCCAGCTTCTAGAACCATGAGACATAAATTTCTATGGTTTATAAATTATCTAGTCAGTGGCATTTTGTTACAGCAGAACAAACAAACTAAAATAAAAATTGGTACCAGAGAAGTGGGGTGTTGCTATAACAAAAACCTGAAAATGTGGAAGTGGCTTTGGACTGGGTAATGTGGAGAGGCTGGAACAATTTTGAAGTGAATGCTGGGAAAAGCCTGTATTGCTGTCAACGGAGTATTAACTGCAATCCTAGTGAGAGCTCAGAAGAAGAGAGCCATAGAGAATGCCTCAGTCTTGGAGATTATGTAAATGTTTATGAGCAGAATATTGGCAGAAACATGTTACCGAAAGTTCAGCACTTATCCCCAAGATCGCATCAGAGGAATGAGGACAAGTGGGTTGAGAAGGAAAGAGAAGTTATTAATTTGCTGGCAAATGAGGAGGTTGGCAGACTCTCATCTTAAAGTACCAACATCCTGAGCTTGGGCTTTTAAGAAGTGGTGTGGTCCCCTCCTCCTTGAAGTCTCACCCTTTATGAAGATGGTTAAAGACAGTAATTAGATGCTAGAGGATAGAGCAGCCTCATAGAACAAGGAGGCTCTGTGTCTACTTTGAGAAGATCCACCCATCTAACCTGTCTACCTGCCCCACTCTGTTACATAACAGGAAACAGACTTCTGTTGTGTTGTTCTGTTATATGTCGGGGGCTGTTTGTTACTTCCATGTAACCTATTCTAACTAATACAAGAAATTATGCTAGAACTATAAATAGGTTTCAGCGCATAAAAAGTTTAGAAGTCAAGCTTAGGGAAGCAGAGTTGAGTGCTCATTAACTGTTGGTTGAATGATTAAAAAGTTATAACACTGGGAATATCAAACAAATCAAAGATGCAGGGAAACATCACTCACTCTACTCTCCCAAAAGATGTCGAAGGGGATGCTGAGAGATGACTCTGAATCTCTGCTGTTGCTGTGTCGTATGTAATGAAAGATGTTCCCTCAAGTCATCTCAGATGCCCACGGCAGTCCTGGGGCCAGGGAATTTATTTCAGAGAAAAATGGGTGAAGATGTGCTCGCTTCATTGGGTGCCCATCCATGTGGAAGACAGACCAAAGAAAGATGTACTTCCAACCTCTCCAGAGAAAGAGCCCAATGGGTTTTGATGGATATCCCCATAGTCCGTGTCTACAGCTTTTAAACAGTTGGCTTAACAACTGCCTTTAATTTCACTGAACATAAGTTATTGATCCTGATCTCTGTTGCCTGGAAGCCCAATCTTGATTGTTAATTGAGCTATTGATTTTTTGGCTCACATTAACCGTTGCTGAAGGGGTGAATCCTGGGTAATGTGGGCAGGTGGGGTAGCAAGGTGCGGGGGGTGAAGGCTTTGCAGGGAAGTGATTTTAATTAGTAATAATAGCTTCATACTTAGCCGACTGGTTTGTAATACACGCAGTGACATACCTATAGATCAGGCAGACAAACCAGCAGCCATCCTTCTACAGGAAAATTAAATTGGGTCAATTACCTAACTGTTGGGTGATTTCAGATAGTTACTTAACTCAAAATGAACCTCTGGCTGCATGCATCAGATCCACAGCTCAGCCCCCAAAGCTTACTCACGTTTGGAAGTATCATTAGTCAGATCAGCCTCTCCCCTGCTCTTCCAATATAACATTTTAATGTTCAGAAATCTCCAGCAAACAAAGAAAATGGCCATTAATAGGTTAATGGATATATAAATGGACTTACATCTCTGCCATGGAATTATTATGTTAGTCATATGTTGACACCAGTTAACTTAGTGGAGCAGACTTCACAATAGATATATCGTTAGTTTAAAAACCTTGTCCCAGAGAGGTGCATATAATACAATCACAGTTTTATCAAACAAGAAATTACCAACAACCATACACAATTACATAGACCAAGAGACAGAAGCATCCATCCTAACATTGGCTAACGTTGGGGTGGGCATGGGGTAGGCAAGGGGAGCACAAAGACACTTTTTTAAAGATGTAATATTAATACATATTTACACAACATTTATTATGTGCCAGGCACTATTTTAGGTGTTTTATCAATATCGACTCATTTAATCCCCTAACAACCACCTGATCTAGGTACATTATTATTTCCACTCTACAGATGAGGAAACTGAGGAACAGGGAATTAGGTAAGCATTTGGGCAAGTTGAGTAAGTGATAGAGCTGAAATTTGGCACCATCATCCAGGCTCACAGGCACCGTGCCCTGCTGTCTGTATAGAAGGAGGGTCACCAATAGATAACAGTCATTAACGTAGGGTAGTGGGATTCCAGGCAATTTTTACTTTTCCACGTACTTTCATATATTTTTCAAATTTAGGGTGAGCATGAACTATTCATACAATTAGAAAAACATAAAGCACTACTTAGCCCCACTCATTTAGACCAGTGGCCTAATTTATTCATCTAACAAGCATTTATTGAGTTCCTACTATGTGCCAGTCAGTATGCTAAGAAGTTTGCAAGCATAATCTCATTCAATCCATGTGCTATTTCTGTACTTTCCTGTTATTGTCCATATCTTACAGATGTGGAAATGAGACCTTAGGGGAAAAGTAGCTGGCCCAACTTCACAGCAGAAGATTACAATAAAGAGGGAAATGAACCCATGATTCTCTAGCCTAGTACCATGCAATAAAAATACTATGTGGGCAAACACATAATTTTAAACTTTCTAATAGCTGCATTTAAAATTAAAAGTAGGTGGAATTAATATTAATAATATATCTGATTTAACCTAATATATCCAAAATGTCATTTCAACATGTAATGGGGGGGGGGTAAACCCACAACTAAAGGGCACAGGGAGCATTGTAGGGGGGAAGGGCATGCCTTTAACCCTCGCTTGGATGAGGCAAAGACATAAAGTGTAACCATAATGTTTGTACCCTCATAATACCATGAAATAAAAAATTAAAAAAAGAACATATAAATAGTATTTTTTGAATTTTTTAATTTCAGAATATTATAGGGGTACAAATGTTTTGGTTACATAAATTGCTTTTGTACCATTTGAGTCAAAGTTGTAAGTGTGCCCATCACTGAGATAGGGTGCATTTTACCAGGTAGGTATGAATTTACCCATTCCCTCCTCCCCGCTCCCACCTGCTTGATTTCTGATGACTGTTACTTTCATATGCGTACATAAGTGTTAATCAATTAGTTCCAATTTAACAGTGAGTACATGTGGTGTTTGTTTTTCCATTCTTGTGACACTTCACTTAGAAGAATAGTCTCCAGTTCCATCCAGGTTAATACAAGAGGTATCAGTTCACCATTTATGTCTGAGTAGTACTCCATGGTATACATATACCACATTTTAGTTTACATTCTCTCTTGTACTAAGACTTCAAAACGTAATGTGTATTTTACATTTACAGAACATCTCAATTCAGATACTAAATTTTCACTGGAAATAGTTGATTCATAGTTAAATTTGATAAAATGTATGATTAAAAAAATAGATTCACACATTCAGGTTGTTCCAAGCATACTTAAAGTTTTTCAACAACTGAATCAAGTATCAGTCTTTAAATTTAAATTTAAATTAAGTAAAATTGAAGATTTAGTTTCTTATTTGCACTAGCCACATTTTAAGTGCTCAAGAGCCACAAGTGGCTAGTGGCCACCATACTGCACAGCACAGATCTAGACTGTAATCATCACAGAGGCAGGGGCCACTTGTCTCATTGACCCAGCAGAGAGCCTGAAATATAATAAGTGCTCAATAAATATTATGGGAATAGAGGGAAGAAGGAGACAAATTTAAAACAACTTATCATAAGTTTGCTTGCTATTCTTCATTTAGTTACAGCCAATTGAGTTGCTATAAAGAAAGGAAACCCCACAAAATTAATGCATTAGTATTTATTGAGCTTCTACTTAGAGCCAGGGACAGCTACTAGGCTTATCGACTATGCATTGATCTCATCTCCATCTCACAGATGGGGAAGCTCATTCTCAGACACAAAGTCACGTATCATCTGCCTCACAGTTAGTGAGTGGCAGAGCTGGGATTTGAACTAAGGTCCTCATGACTTCAAAACCCATCCCAGAAATCAAAACATAGACATTGTTACATCACAGTGCCAACCTTCCAATGAAAAGTTACCGCTAATTCAGCCTGTCATTGACTCACAGAGCATATGTTAGGTATTGGCGAGTTGCCAGGCACAAACAGACATGGGAGATTCAACAGCACAATTACAGAACAGTTTCTGCCCCTGAAGACCACAGGCTGAGCACTGGAAAAGGAGCACTTGGTTCATTTTGCCAGTAATCAAGGAAGGCCTCTCAAGGAAGGAACAGGTGAACTAAGCTTTAAAAGAAGAACATGCATTCACCAGGGGGTGATATGGAGGAAGAGCGTGTCAGATAGATGACCCTTTACAAAGTTGTAGAAGGACAATGATGATGATGATGGCACTGATGATGATGGTGATGGTGGTGATAATGACAATGATGATGGTGAAGTGGTAATGCTCATGATAATGATGGTGGTCATGGTGGCGATGATGATGATGGTGGTGGTAGTTGTGATGATGACGATGATATTTCATCAAGTGCTTCATATTTGCCAGGCACCTTGCCAAGAACTTTACATGAATTGACTCTGCTTTGCAAGGTAGATTCCATTAATATCCCCTATTTTATAGATGGGAAAATGGAGGTTCAAAAAAGTTTAAGCAACTTTCCCAAGTTCCCACAGACCATAACTGAAGAATCTGAGCTCAGCCCCCGCACTCTAAGAACACTAGGCATATCAGGTCTTGCAAAGAACACCGGGTGGCAGAAGCACAGGTATATGTGGGATGAGCCAGGGGAGGCAGGCTAGAGCCAGAGGGCCGAGGATCTCAGTAGGTCCACATGCAACGTTCTGAACCTTATCAAGTGACTGGAAGCCCTTGTATTAGGTTTCTGTTGCTGCTGTAACAAATAACCACAAACTTAGCAGCTTAAACAACACAAATGTATTATATTATAGTTCTGGAGGTCAGGAGTTAGATTCAGAGCATGGGCTAAAACCAAGGTGTCAGCAGGTCTGCCTTCCTTTCCAGTTCTAGAGGAGGGAGCACACCCTTATCATTCAGGTTGTTGGCAGAATTCAGTTCATTGCAGTTGCCCACCCTTTTGGAGTCCTCATTTTCTGGTTGGCTATCGGCTGAGAGCCATTCCCGACTTCTAGAGGCCACCCTCATTTCTTGGCTTGTGGCCCCACCCTCTCATCTTCAAAGCCAGCAATGGCAGGTTGAGTCCCTCTCATACTGTGAATCTCTCCTCTTTTCATCTCATCTCCCTGATCCAACAGGGAAAGGTTCTCACTTTTAACAACTCATGCATCTAGATTAGGCCCACCTGGAAAATCCAGGATAATCTCACTAATCTCCAGAGCTGTACCCTCAAGCACATCTGCAAAGTCCCTTTTGCTGTGCAAGGAAACATACATACAGCTCCTAGGGATTAGGAAACAGATGTCTTCGGAGGGCCATTATTCTACCTACCACATCCCCAAAGGTTTTTATGCATTCAAGAGATGCACCGTGTTTTGAGGTGTGTTTCCAGTCATGAGGATGAAAAGGGCTGAATCGAACACACTCTCGGGTCCCTTTCCAGGAAACCAAATGGACTTAGCAGGTCAGCCAGCTCTACAGGGCTCTGGATGAATGAAGAAGAATATTTGAGATGATGGCAATGCTAAATATCGATTTGATCATTACAAAACGTATATGTGTATTAAAATATCTCACTGTACTCCGTAAACATGTATAATTACTATGTGTCCATTTAAGAAATAAATAAAAATAAAATTAAATAAATAATTTTTAAAGGAATCCAGTTCCTTACCACCACATTCATTGGAATCATAGGCATTGGTTTTTCTGCAGTAGAAAACCCTTCGGTAATCTTCCAGGCAGAAAAATTACCTGGATCAGAGTGTCAGTGTCTCTGTCACACTCTCTGACTTCTTTGTGTAAATACGGATGGTTCGAAATCAAACTGGGCTCAAATCCTACCTCTGCCACCACTTGCTAGCTGCAAACCTGCCTTAGCCTCTCTGCAGGAGGGGGATGGAGATGCCTTCTTTCCCAGAGTGCTGATATGAGGACTGAATGTAAAGTTCCCCAGACAGAGCCCAGCACATTGCAGACAATCGACTATCACTCCCTCCCTCCCCACCAAAGGAGATGCCACAGATCAGCAAGCTTGACTGAAAAGGAGGTAAAATCTGACCAATGAAACACTTTGGTGACTCAGAAGACACTTGGGTATGGACACTTTTTTTCTTTTAAGAGACAAGGTCTTGCTCTGTCACCCAGGCTGGAGTGCAGTGGCATGATCATAGCTCACAGCAATCTCAAACTCCTGGGCTCAACTGATCCTCCTGCCTCAACCTCCCAAGTGGCTGGGACTACAGGTGCACACCACCATGCCCAACTAATTTCTTAATTTTATTTTTTTTTGTAGAGATGGGGTCTTGCCCAGGCTAGTCTCAGATTTCTGGCCTCAAATGATCCTCCCTCCTTGGCTTCCCAAAGTGCTGGGATTACAGGTGTGAGCCACCGTGCCCAGCCAGACATTATTATTCATATAGCTTCTGATTATGACATTTAGGGTAAAAACAACATAGCTTCCACAAGTTCAGAACTATAGAGGGAGAATTTCTATGGTGAAGATGGCTCTCTAGAAAGATGGAAAAATAAACCCACACTACAATTTTTATCTCTTTAGAGCAATGTTTCTCAACTTTTTTTCATTATCTCTCTCCTAAAAGAGATTTTTTTACACTTTTTTCTCCTAATCACCATCTCCCAAAAAATTGTAATATGACGGATGTACTATTTATCTGTATATGTGCTGCATGCAGATCTGTGCTTTATGCATAAAAAGAATAGCGTTTTTTGCTATCCAAGGACCAACTTTGACCCAGTTGGGACAGATACCACCCCTAACAAGAATGTATGTCTTAGATCTGTGGTTCTCAACGGGAAGCAATTCCTCCTTGCAACCCAGGGATGTTTGGCAATGTCTGGGGACATTTTTAGTTGTCACAGCTAGAAGAGGGGGTACTACCAGTATCTAGGGGGTAGGATGCTATCCTACAATGCACAGGACAGCCCCCTACACACAAAACAAAGAATTATCAGGCCCAAGATGTCAATAGTGCTGAGGTTGTGAAACCCCAATTTAGACCAGCTCACTCTTTTTTGTTACACGAAATGAAACACCACATAGCCTGAGGCCACCAGTCACAGACCTGCATCAGGAGCGTGGAGGCTGCACAGAGGATGGACGTAACCCACGGCTCCTTGACTTACCCACTGGGGTCATGCAGCTCAGGAAATGATCACCAGGCAGCCACCCTGGAAGCAGAATAAATAGCTACACTTCCCATAATCCTTCACTAAAAAAACAGGGTAGGGGGCTACAAACAGCCCAGACAGACCCTGTTCTCACACTCCAGCCCAGGAGCTGCAGCTCAGCAGGGAACCTGGTCTGTTTAACAAGTGTAAGCTTCTTGTCAGCCTGGTTAAAGGTTTCAAAGCCTCTCTCTCCAAGATGGAGGGAGGTGTCCTATGAAGGAGAAACTTCCCGGCAGCCCCAGCCAGTCTGACTCTAACAGCAGTGGCTTCCTGGAGGGAGCCTGACCTTGTGGGGCGGGAGCTTGGTAGAAGGGAGAGCAACGTTCATGTCTGAAGACTGTCAAGCGAGAGCTACTTGGGGCTGAGTTGTAGGGAACTGGAGATCTATAAACCTTTTTATGTGAGGGGAGAAAGGAGCCAGCCTTGTTTCCAACGAGTTTCCCAGGCGAGAGGAGAGGAGCAGAGGCCGAGCGACAGTTGGACAAGGAGCAAGTTTTCCTTTTATTAACAGGCTCATAAAGCTACTTTAAAAAATAAATTAAAGCTAGAAAAATATCCTTGGATTTACTGCCGGAAGGGAAGGGAGATGGGGGCTGTGCTGATGAGCCGGGCTGTGACATTGCCGGGACAGCTCTTGCAAGCTCAGCGGAATGTCCGGAGGCTGCGAAGCTCACCCCAGGGCAGGCGAGCTTGCGGTTTGACCCCAGGTGATTGGCACTTGCGTCTGCAGCCTCGGGTGAGTCCTGAGACAAAGAGCCCGTCCCCGGGCCCTGTCTGTGTGGTTCATTCTTCACCATTCCACCAGGCCCTGAGACGGAGACCTGTGAATCACCGCGACAGCTTCCTGAAGCTGGAGCCCTTAGGCCCACCCGGAGGCTCCTCGATGATCCAGACGCGAGCCTTGGAGCCTGGCGCCAAATGGAAGCTCCAGCCACTTTTCGTGCCTGTCCTCTGCTCTTCCTGTCTCCCCAGCCCTCGTTCCCTTGCTTTCTTCATTCTATCGCTTTTTCCTCCTTCCCTCTCTTCTTGCTTTCCTTCTTCTCATAGAATTCCTATTGCCACCTGGTAAGGTAAGGCACTCCTCATCCCTCGTGAGCGGGCGCAACCATCGCCCTCCGCCACGCCACGTGCAGTCCCCTGCGGCTTCCCACTGAGGCCAGCCAAGCCCCAGCATGGAGCACAAACGTCAAAGCGTGACTCCTGCCAACTTCCCAGTCTCACCCCCCAGTACCACCATGCACACACACACCACAAACACACACACCACAAACACACACACCACAAACACACACACCACTTTCTGCCATTGCCAAGCTCAGTGTATCGTTTTAAGCCTCTATTCACAATTATGATAAACTAACATTTAATGAATGACTCCCTCTAGGCTGGAAGGTTTCTATTGATTAGTTCATTGAATTTTCACCAGAATTGGATGAGGTTAATTCTGTTATCCTCATTTTCCAGATACAGAAACAGAGGTTTAATGAGGCTAAAATGACCATCCAAGACAACACAGGGCTAGAGATGGCATTTGAACCCAGGTAGATCCAGCGGCGCAACCACGATGACCCTGCTGCCCCCACACCTGTGTCCCCGCACATGCCCGAGCTCTCCCTGGGAAACCCCCACTCTTTCTCTGGGTGAAAAAAAAAAAAAAAAACATTTGCTTTTTTCTGTATAAACCCACTCTGTGTGTGCCCTGAAACTGTCTCTTTTTTTATTGCATTGGGCATAGTTATTGAATGCCAAAAACGATGACAGACACTGGCCTTGCAGTGATGAACAGAAACCAATCTTCAAAATGAGGCCCCTGGATTTTAAGTTCTGTGAAGCCAGTAACTGAATCTGTGTAGTTTGCTACCTCCCTGAGACCTGGCACGGCACTGGCCACAGAGCAGGCATTCAAAATCCATTTGATGAAGAAAATGGAAGATTGAATGGGTGGGGGCAACGTCAGAGGGAGGTGGCACCTTCGTGCTCAGATTCCATCTTGAACATAACCCTCAGGTGGTGTCCTTAGAGGGACTGCCCCATAGCCACACCCCACCACCCCTACCAATGACATCATTCATTCCTTCCACAAATGTTTATCTTACTCCTGCTAAGCAAGGCACCTGGTGTTAGGTGCTGGAGATGCGAAGAAGGATAAAATACAGTCCTTGCCCTGGAGGGACTTAGCTGGTAGGAAAGCAAAAGACAATTATTGTGCAATGTCCTAAATCTGCTACAGCAGGAGTAAACCAGGGTGGGGTGGGGTGGTTGATGGCACAGGGGTGCAGCTCCTATGCATAAGGGAGAGAGTGTGCATGCTTCCTAGAGAAAGTGACATCTGAGCAGGGATTTGAAGGATGAGGTGGAATTAGCCAGATCTAAGAGCGTGTGTATGAGTGTGTGTGTGCGCGCGCGCACACGCACAAACATGCACCTGGGGAAGATACTGAGAAATGTGTTCTATTTCCAAGGTGTCAACGTATGCAGGCGGCAGAGGGGAGAGACAACAGCTCACTATGGCCGGTGCATGTGCCGAGCATACAAAATTGGGGGACACTAACACTGGAGAAAGAGTTCCTCTCATGTCCTATGAAAGGCTTGGATTTTATTCAGAAGAATTATTGATCTCACTTGTGTAATATTAAAATAAAGAAGGAAAGAAAGATGCATAGACCTCAGTTTGATACCCTGGAAGGAGAATGGGACTCCCAGGCTGCCAAGTACAAAAAGAAATTACTCCAGAAAATATGACGGCACCATAGGGACCTCTTCCCTGGGCTTCATCCACTGGAAGGTTTCCGCGTTCCCAGCCTGGTGTGATCAGACATGGAGCTCATCTGCCTCTGGGGCCCCTTATCCGACAGCCTTCCTTTCCCGATATTTTGTTACTTGCTCCTTTTCTTCCAATAGATTTCTAATTTTAAAATTTTTTCTTTATTGGATTTTGTAACATTGATCACGTTAAAACAAAATTTTAAAAAGCAGCAAGTAGGGTGAGGCGGGAAGGCAGGGGATTAAGAGAAGGTGCAGTGTCAGTCCTCATATGCTGCGGCTGAGTGGCAGCCTTGTCTCATCTCTGCGCTCCTAGGAGCAATAAACGCCGGAAAGGCTTGGGCGAGGGAACAGCGAGCTGAAGAAAACGATGTTAGGTTTGGCAAGGTTATTGCTAGAGAAGCCGACACTGTTTATAATCACTTTGTGGCTAGGCTTTTGCTCTGTTTGGAATATTCTTCTCCTTCCACTGCACCTTTCAAAATTCAACACAGTTATCTTCAGGTCGGATGACATTAATCAAGTACCAATTGCACTGAGTCCTGGGAAATCAGAGAAATGTGCGCCATTTCCCGTTGTTGAGGATCTCAAAGTCTAACCCCTAATCAGCTAGAATTGGATTAAAGGAAACAGGCTTTAAATAGTCGATACCCTTCACAATTCCCTGTGCAGCTGCTTTGCATGTGATTTATCTCTTCTGATGCCCACAGCTACCCCGGGAGGTCGGTTTCCACTGTGCCCCGCCTCATGGATGAAGAGACAAGCTCTTAGAGGCTGGGTGACTTGCCTGAGGTCACACGTCTGGGAAGGTGGGACTCGAATCCAGACAGGCTGTCACTTAGTCCCAAGGTTTAACTACTTCTATATGCATTTTGTAAGTGGCAGAGCTAAGTTTTCTTGGACAGAGAAAAAAATAAAAACCTGGTGATTTGATAACATTGTTGAGCTGCTGGGTTAAGCAACTCTGGAACCACTGCACCCCAGATTTTTTTTGCAAGCCACTTTTAATTATGCTTTCTGTTATCTGAAGTCAGCAGCATCCTGAGTGATACAGTATCACTGTCCCCTTTATAGGTGACAACACTGAGACTCACAGAGACCAAGCATTCAAAGCTAGGACTTCTGGCTCCCAATCCTGTGGTCCTTCCGTCGTACATCACAAATGAGATGAAAGTTTACAGGCACAAAACAGGGTGGGAGGGGGTCGAACCATCCAGGCTGAGGAAAGAGTATCAGACGAGGTTGGAAATCAGAGGAAGAGGAGCGTGTGTTTGTGCAGAGGGAGCTCAGATGCCGGGAAGGTGGATTCGTCACTAGCCCAGTGCGACTAAAATATCAAGTCAGAGCAGATCCCGTTACGTGGTCCATGGGGGAAGAGGTGCAGGGAGGCACGTACTCCCTGAGCTCCTACTTTTCAAGCACTGGGAATACATGACGGCTGCAGGCTGAAGGAGGTAGGAGGATGTCGGAAGCCACTGTCACAGCCCCAGGTTCGGGGGCAGTGGTGGTAGGTACAGGGAGAAGGGAACAAGAGCAGAAGTCACTATTGATATCCACCAACGAATGGGATAAGCGGCTGATGGTGGGGAGGGGGAAGAAGTCAAAGTGACCTTCCATCGACACCCCTCCACCCTACCGGGGACACTTTTTCTCAGTTGGGCTGGTACGTGTTCCCTCATCAGCAGGAAGGATGTACCCGTATATGCATGTCTGTTTCAGACAATGATTTCCCCAACGTTCTGTATGCCAGGAACCAGTGTCAAAAGTTCTGCTTGTGCTGAAATGTCCGGCACAGGCTGCCCAGCTCACCTCTCTGACTGGCTTTTCTACGGCGCCTGCTCTCTCACGGTGCCCCCGCCACACCCGCTTCTTTCTGCCTCTCACACACAGCAAGTGTGTTCTCCACCCATCAGGGGCTGCACCCTTGTTCTTCCTTCTGCTTTAAATCCAACTGCCAAGTTCCTTTAAAACAACTTTCTTCTCATCATTCAGGTCCCAGCCAGCATTTCACCTCTGTAAAGAAGCTTCCCAGGAAGGCCTACTCCCTTCCCCCAGAGACATGCAGAGAGAGAAGAGAGAGACTGACTTTGTCTTCTGCACCTGACATTATGAAGAAATCCTGGGTGTTTTAAGAATAAACATTCTAGGTAACAGAAGTACCAAGTGCAAAATGCCATTTCCATGCAAATGACCCTGACAAGCAAAGCACTGACTCACCCCAAGAAGCATCTACCTGGGGAAGGAAAAGTTGTTTACAGGAACAATACCAGATGTTGGACTCCGAATGCCCTGCCTTGACATTTGAAGGCTACCAAGGGAGATACAGCGGACTCGAGGGCAAGCGAAGCAAAAGTAGCAGAACGAGAGTTCATTTAGAAGTGACTTTGCGTATTAAGTTAATTCCCGGTATAATTCAAGCATCTGATGGGGGTTGGAGGAATAATGGGGCGGAAGGAGTCCTTTAAAAGTGCTGAAGAGAGAGCAAGACCCATAATTCCATCTGCAAGTAATGGTAGTTGAAATTGGTTGTCCCTGATTTGAATAATCTTGATGGCATCGTTATTTTTAATTGTGATTAGTGGTCGTAATGTGCTAATAAATAAGACTAGAGACAAGGTACAACCTTGCCTTGTCCCACAAACGGTTTGGTGTCGAGACTGCTCGAGGCAGGCGGGCTCTGGACAGGAAGAGCCACAACCGGGACCTGCACCTTAGAACTAAAAGATGATTTTTGTGAGCTTCCGAGACAGAACTCTTAGGAGCAAATTTCCTCCACTCTGAGATCAAGTAATTCCCCAAAAAAGTAAGGAAGCACTGGGCTTGCTTTTCCTCAGGGTAGCTCTTCGGTGGAGGGAAGTCACGTATGTGTCCCAAGCACTCAGAAAGTCCTTTTCCTGGTTTGTTAACAAGGCATGAGCACAGTGGCCCCGTGGAATTTTCTCCTCGAGATATCTTAAAGATACTCTCAGTGGTAGGAAATTTTTGAGTTGGTTACATAGGTAGGTAAGAGACCAAACCTCAGAACCAAGGTGGCAAACAAGCCAAGACTCCAGCATCAGCAAGGTGTGGGTCCCAGAAAAACTCTGCCTACGGAAAACATACCGGTTTTCTGGGGCTACCGTGACAAAGCACCACACACAAAGCGGCTTGGGACGATGAACATTGATTCTCTCACAGTTCTGGAGGCCAGAAGTCTGAAATCAAGGTGTCGGCAGGGTCATGCTCTCCCTTCTAGCTTCTTGTGGTTGTTGATAGTCCTGGGTAATCCTTGGCTGGAAGCTGCGTCACTCCGATCTCTGCCTCCATTGTTACGTGGCCATCCCCCCTCTGTGTGTCTGTCCTCACGTGGCATTCTCTCTTCTCTGTGTGTCTCTGTCTCTTCCCTTCTTATGGCACCAGTCACAGTGGATGAAGGGCTCAACCTATGCCAGTATGACTTCAACTTAACTTACCTCTTAATTACACCTGCAAAGACTCTATTTCCAAATGAGGTCACAGGTGCATGGGTGGTTCAGTGGTAGAATTCTCGCCTGCCAAATGAGGTCACGTTCACAGGTACCGGGGTTTAAGACTTCAACATATATTTTGAGAGAACACAATTCAATCCACAACAGGAAGTGAATTGCTATGGTGAGGGGAAAAGTCTGATTGAAAAGAGAAAGAGAAGGAAGGGAGAGAGGGAGGAAGGAAGGAACGATCAGAGGCAGAAAGCCCACTTTTCCCCTCTGCTTTTGAGAGTGTAGTGCAGGCATTCTCTACTCCTCGATTTGCCAGAGGCAATGCTCAGTGTGAGGTGTACCATTCAGATTTTGCTTTGGAACTCAGAGCCCTGAGAGACGTAAGAGTCGGACATCCCACTTCGAAGCACCGCTCTGTCTTCCAAGAGTGCGTTTCCTATTCCCATGTGTCTGTTCTTGCCAATTATCATACTAAGCTAATGGAGGGGAGTTAACAGGAAGTGTCAGGGAGTTTTATAAAATTATCCTGTCAACTCTCTTCCTGTCAGTGTGCATAAGGGGAGAAGACAAGAAAATGATATTGTCGTTTAATAGTTCACTTTAGATCTTCATCTCTTATCACTCATCGTTACTCCATATTAATTACTCTGTATTGGCAATCTCTAGCTGTCAGTTACTCCATAAAGGATCTCGCTGAGCTCGTGGCTGGGCGGCTTTCATTAGGAAGCAAATTGGACCAAATTTAACTGGGGGAGATTAACAGATTAACTGGAACCACTACCCCACCCCACCTCCCCACCTCCAGCCAAGGTGCAGGCAGCAAGAGACAAGTGAAAAAGACATGTGGGATTTGAAGACACATGGACTCGAATCCTGGCACAGCCGCTACCTGGCTGTACTGCCCTGAAGGCATCACCTCACATCTTTGGGTCTCAGTTTCCCAATATGCAAAATGGGGTAGGAGGATTATACTCCTTGGAGGCATGTTGTTAAGATTTCAGATATATGTAAAAAATGTTGCACACAGTCCTTGGCATAGAGTTAGTGCCAAGAAATGACACCAATCAGTATTTTAATTAGTATAAATTGAATGAGAGAAGAGTCAATGAGCTTATCCCAAAACGAGGCTACCTCCCCTTTCAAAACAGCGCCCAGTGTTCTCATTTTCCCAGCAGGAGGGAAGAGAAGAGCTGGGTTCAGCTCAGTTCAGCAAACTTTTATCAGGTGCCTGCTGAGCGCCAAGTGTGACGTCCACTCTAGGGACAGAGAGAAGAATAACCTTGGATATCCCTCAAGTCTTTGATCCCTCCAGCCACAGAAACACATGTTGTTTGTTCCCTCTGCCTAGAATGTGCTTCCCTCTCTTCACCCTGTTGACCTGCCAGAAGGGTCATTCTGTCGGAGCCCAGGTCACACGTGCCTTTGTCTGGGAAGACTTTCCTGACCCTCCCATGCACCTGCCATGCGTCCTTACAGCTCTGACCACAGTGGTGAGTCCACATACGTGATGTGACCACAGCACTGTGAGTCTCTCCTGTAGATCACAAACTCCAGGAGGGAAGGACAACATTTGTTTTGCTCATTGTTGAATCCTCAGTGCCTGAAACACTGCAAAGAGGGAGGATGAAAGAGCTCATGGAAGCCAGTCAACTACATAAACAAAAAAAAGGTGCAAAAGGATGTCATTACACCTGAGCAGACGCAACCCCAAGACCACGAAGACAACCGCTTACTCTCCTCCTCTGAGCCCTCAGCTTAGGGAAAGGCAGCTCTACCCGCTACTTTCTCGTCAATTTTGGCGGGAGAGGTGCCAGCAGCCCTAGAGTCCCGTGGAAGCAGCTTTTCTCAACACTTGACCCACTTCCTTCCTGCGAGGAGAGAAACTGAGTGGGTCCTTTATTTCTCTTATTCATTGGCATAGCTTCCATCGCCTGGCACCATGCCTCGTACGTGGTACTCTGAAAAAAACTGAATGAAGGAAGGAAGGAATGAATTACTAGGTTTTTGCCACTGAGTCAATGGCAAACCAACCAAAACATCTTAAAAAGACACTTTGTCCAAACGTGGAGTTGGCCCTTAGGGATTTGGGGAGCTTCTCCTGCTCCCTTGATTTGGATGAAGACTTTGCTTGCCCTAGGGAAGTCCCCACATCATGAAACTTATTCTTTCCCAGGCATACAAACTCACAGAGCAAAAAAAGGACTTCAGAATTCACCTCCACCAGCCCTTTCACCTTGCAGGTACAGCAACTGAAGCTTGATTCAGAGTCTGAGCACTTGGGTATAGACCTTGGCTAAACCATTGAGTCATTCTGTGATCTTGGGCAAGTCACTCCATTTCTGAGCCTTGGGTTCCTAATCTATAAAATGGACAAAATAATACCTACCATAAAGGATGATGGTGAGAATTAAAGGGAATCATGTCTGCGAACATATTTGAAACCTCTAAAGTCTGGACATCTAAGGAAAATTTTTTCATCATTATTGTATAAGTACATGGGTCTTGAGATGGGATCTTGGATATGATTTCAACTCCTTTGGGCTCAAAAAACATATAGTAGGTCCTTGAAAAGTTCCAAGCACAGGGTTTTGCCACAATGACCGCGAACAGCAATAACAACAGTAAAAGCTACCATTTACTGATCTATTCCAGGCACTATGCCTTGTGCTTGCAATGCGTTGCCTTATCTGTCCTCGCAACAACCCCATTAACTGTGTTCAAGTATTTATCCTCTTTTTGCAGATGAGCAAAAAGTAGAAGAGCCAGAATTTGATCCCTGAACTCACTGAATCCAGAGCCCATGCTCTTATTCACTACCCAGAATAAATAGTAGACAAACAACTCAATTTAAAAATGGGGCGGCAGTTTTAAAAGACACTCTACAAAAGAAAAAGAAAAAATGCCCAACTTCATTAGTCATCAGGGAAATAAAAACTACAACTACATGAAATACCACCAGAATGACTAAATTAAAAAAAAAAAAAGAAAAGAAAATTGACAAGACCAAATGCTAGTGAAATTGTGGAGCAACTGGAACTCTTGTAAGTTGCTTTAGAAATACATTGCTTATATAACTCCTTTGAAAAAAGGCTAGCAGTCTCTTACAAGACTAAAATGTACTTATTCTATGACTCAACAATTTCATTTCTAAGTATTTGCCCAAAATAAGTGAAAACACATGTTGGCAAAAAGGACCTGTTCAAACAATAGTCACAGAAGGTTTATGCATAGTAGCTGATAACTAGAAACATCCCAGGTGTCTATCAATAGGAGAACGGATAAGAAAACTGTGGAATATCCATACAACAGAATACTACTGAGCTGTAAAAGGAAATAACCTACTGATGCATGCAACACAGATGAATCTGAAAACATTATGCTGCGTGAAAGAAGCATTAGCCAAAACATGATATACTCCATGGTTTCATTCCTGTGAAATTCTAGAACAGAGCTCTATTCCATGATGGGGAAAAAATACCAGAACATCACTTGCCTCTGGAGGGTTTGTAGGGACCTCTGCAAGTTGAAGGGGCTTGAGGGGACTCTCTGGGGTGATGATAATGTGCTACACCAGGATGAGGGTTTCGGTTACATATGCATTTACCAAAATTCAGCTAAAGTACATTTAAGCTTTCACTGTTTGTAAATGTTACATCGAAAGAAAAATCTGTAAAAAAAAAAAAAAAAAAAAAAAATTGTGGAAAAAACAATATAATCAAACTATCAGTGACTGACTACTCCAAAAACCACTAATGTTTTTATGGTTCCTCCCATGACGTGACACAAGACATCAAAAGCGCTATCCCAAAATGTCTCCCCTGTAGACATACCGGAATGATCACTACAATTTCAGAAATGAAGATTCGCCCATTTGCAGTAGTAAGTCATAAGCACAAGAATAAAACTGTCCGCAGACAGGTGTCTCCCTCCACAGTGCTTCTGGGGGCTGCACGTCACCCCCCAGCCACCTTATTTCTCTTCCTGAGCCCCAGATATGGCTCACAAGAACTTCCCTGGCAGAGGCAGCCGCCTTGCCCTCTGGGTGCCCAGCCTACACCCCCAGCACCTGCTAATTGTAAGAAACAACATATGGCAGGCAGCCTGTCTGCAGACCCCACCGGCTCTCCTGACTTGCAGCCCAACCGTGGAGGCAGGCTGCATGCTGAGCTGCTGGGATCGAAGAGGTGTCATTAGAAAATGATTCATATCCCTCTGCCTTAATGAGGACTCACACCCGAGGGCTTCCAATTACCCAATCGATGGCTAGAGTGCTGCTCCCAGCCAGCGGCCTCTTGTTTTCCTTTCTCTTCTTCAAAAATATTTGCAAGAGAGCTAGTTGTACTTTCTCTCCTCTCCTGGGCCAACCCAAGCCTAAGGAGGAAACCAAACCAGA
>RJWJ010032583.1:0-18439 GCA_004363605.1 Indri indri
CACTACCACATTACTGGTACTAGGAAAACACTAGACGTGACGTAAACGCCCACCCAGAGGAGGCTGGGTGGATAAACTGAAGAACATCTACATGGCGGAATACTATGCAGCCATGAAGAAAACAAAGATGATCTGTGTGTGGAAGGAGTCCCAGATCACATCATCAAGTGAAAAACGCAAGGTGTGTAAAAGAATATACATAACATGCACCTTTTGCGTAAGAAAGAGGGAAATAAGTTTATATGTGTGTATGTATATTTTTGCAGAGAAACACAAGAAAGACAAAAATCAGAACCCATTGAAAAATGGTTACGTGGGGTGTGTAGGAAGAAGAGACAGCAACGAGACCTCTCGAGGTACACCCTTCTTATAGTTTTGACTTTTGAACCATGTAAGTACTTTATACTTTAAAAACTAGTAATAATTCAATAAAATTAAATTAAAAATATTAAATGAAAAAGACCACAAAACTGAATATAGACACAATCTACCTGTACGTCAAATCGATGACACGAGTGACCACTCGAAAAAGAAGTAATTAATTCCGGTAACTTCTGAGCACAGAACCCCAACTCTGTATCCACTTAGTGGGTACATTTTACAGACAAACACTAATGGCAAAGAAATCTCGTACCAGCACATTCGTGGTGGACAGAGGCATTGGTACAGTAATTCTAGAACTAGTTTGCGTGTTATCAGATAGAATAAATAGTAAACATTTTTTGGAGCCAAGGTTCTCAGTATGGATCAGAATACAGGATGGTAGAAGACAAGGAAGACACTTTCAGAGCTGAGCTGGCATTGGAGGTGTCATGTGAACTCACGAGTTTTCTTAAAGAAACGTACTTCCCAGCTCTGCAGACTGAAAGAGCCTAGACGCAATGAAACCCGTGGCAACGATGACCCGCAGTGCTCAGATTTTGGTATCTCATTACCATTCCCCTTTTTAAATAAAATAATCTATTAGTCCATAAGGATGCTCAAAGAATAAACGGAACAGGGAAAACTCTCTTATTAGAAAAAATTTCTCTTATTTACAGAAGAGAATGCCAGTTAACAAACAGAGAGGGCATGATAAATACGGAGCAATCACTGTTTTGCAACCCCCAGTGCTGTAACTGACCCAGGGAACAGTCGTTAGAAGCCAAAATCAGGCGCGAGCGCTGTGGGTGAGCCTGGTCTCAAAGCCTCCCCTCTCCAGAGACCACTCATTCACTAAAAATGAAAGAAATATCCTTAACACGGAGAGAGCTGCTGGCCCCCATGTTAACAGTGATCAAAACTTGAGCACCCCGGTAACAGCCCAGTATCCCCCTGACGTGACGCACCAAGGACGACATGTCAGCAGCTCTGGAACTTTCTCACCGAGAACGTCTGCCCGGAATCTAATCGTGAGTAGATTATCAGACCAATCCAGATCGTAGAATATTCAATAGAGGCCTGGAAACTTCGAAATGTCATAAAAGACAGAAAGAGAGAGAGAGAGAGAGAGAGAGAGAAGGAGGGGTGGTTCTTTAGATGAAAGACGCCTAAAAGAATGTGACAAATGTAATACGTGGTCGTGTCCTGGGTCAAAGCGAAAGGCATTTGGGGGACAAGTGACCATTCAGCCCACCCTCAGGGCTGCTGTGAGACCAGCTGTGACAAGGCAGGTGGGTGTCCCACACAGGGCCTGAACCTGGGGAGCTCCCTGAACAGGTGAGAGACAGGGACCCGCTGCAGCGCTCAGGAGCTGCGCTCTGGGGTCGGGCTGCCCCACCAGTAACTAGGAGACCCTGGGTCGCCAGGGCCATTGTGACAATTAGACATGACAATCCACAACAGCGCTGGGAACAGTGAGAACCCACTACCAGTCAGCGGATGTTAATGTTAAAATTATTTTCATCGCTCATCTGTGAACACTGCCCTTCCCGTCCTTGCCGGGCGACACTCCGTCCTTCTACGGGAGCCAGCGAGGCTGCCCTGCCCAGGCCTGGTTGGGCATTCTCGTCTCAGAGCCTGTAGCGTCTCTTAAGGCCCCGATCACAGCTGGACTGAACAGTAAGTGTAATTACTTGGAAGTTTGTCTTCCCAGACAGGCTGTAAGTTCATGAAGACGGGGAAGACGGCTGTTTCCGAGGGCGCCGTAGCCACAGTGCCCAGCACTTAGCGTTCATCGAACACTTGATAAATAGATAACCAGTGTATCTACCCATCCAGCGATTCATCAACCAGTATTGGGAAGATGACCAAACCGGCCTAAGCCGGCAAATGCAGACAACAAAATACCCACCCCTAGTGAGGAATGATGAGCTACGATTTATTTGGTGACACGTTCACTCACAAAGTATCTGCTGGGGACCTGCCCCCCTCCCGGCATCTCCCATCTTGAGGCAAGGGGCTCACAGTCGGAGAAGGGGCAAGGCTGGGGCGGTGGGTGGGCGGGAGAGCTGCAGGCCTGGGGGGAAACCGCTCCCTGCTCTTGCCCCATGTCCGTGCTCCCCCAGAGCATGAGCACCCGCAGGACAGGAGCTGACAGCAGCTGTGGAAGTGTGTGTGACCCGCTGCAGCCCCAGGGTGGTGCCCTGTGAACACCCCCGACACACAATGAAGCCACAGCCCAGGGCCTGGGGGGCCCCACCGGGGCGGTGTGCGCTCAGCTCCAGGTCTACTCCCGGCTGCGTGGCCGAGGCTGCCGCGTACAGAACCCTGTGGTCCCGCCTGGGGCCCTCGGCAGGGGCGGGGCGGGGCAGACTCACCCAGGAGCTTCTGCAGCACCTGGCCGTCGTACAGGTCCTCCTCCAGCTGCTTCACGACGATCCTCTCCTCCACCAGCACGTCGCTGATCCAGTCCAGGAGAACCTGCGGGAGCGAGGAGGGCGTTACTGCCTTGCTCCACCAGCGCGAGGACGAGGCAAGGACCAGGGCACGCGTGGGCAGGGAGCACGGACCAGCGCCGCAGAGGCCGCCGGACAGTGGCCTGGAGAGCCAGGGGCAGGGGCAGGAGGGGGAGACGAGCTTCTCTCGGTCTGCGGACGGGGCAGGAGGGGAGGGGCGCAGGCGCGCTGAGCCTTTCCACCCAGCCCGGGCTGCCAGGACGGCCAGGGAATTCCCAGGGGAGCCCTGGCAGGGACAGTCGCTTTGGTGAAACTGAGCCTCTTCCCAGCTGGGAACCTGGCAATGGGGAAACTGCCAGTGAAGGGAGTTCACCTGTTCGCCTTGCTGTGGGGAAGGGGGTCAAACGTGTAAATGTTGATCTTACTGCCCCCCAGGGCCCCTGAGACAGTAACACCAGGCCACGGAATATCCCCACCAGTCCTGTATCCCCCCGAACCTTAAGCCGTAGGGAAGGGACCCCACACGGGCGTCACCAAGAAGCTCAGAGTACCTGCTCTGCCCCACAGAGACAGAACTCGCAGCCCGCCCTTTCTAAGTGTGCGATTCCGTGGCTTTGCGTACATTCACAAAGTTGCGCAACCATCGCCACAACCAATTCTGGAACATTTCATCACCCCCAAAAGAAACCCTGTACCCATCAGCAGGCACGTTCCTTCCTTCCCCTTGCCCCTTCCAGCCACTAATCCATTTTCTATCCCTGTGGATCTACCTTTTTAGGACATTTCCTATAAATGGAATCACACAACACGCGACCTTTTGTGTCTGGCTTCTGTGACCGGGCACCACGCTGTCAGGTCCATCCATGTGGCAACGCATGTCGCGCCTCCTTGCTTCTCATGGCCGAAGCATATCCCATTGTGCGGGGATGCTACGTCTTGTTCATCCACCCACCCACGAAGGTTTGGGTTCCCGCCACGTTCTCGCTCTTACGAACGGTCTGCCGCGAACGTTCACGTGCAAGTTCTCAAGTGAACGCAGGTCCGCGGTCTCCCCGCCAGCCTTCCTCCGGAGACTCTCAACAATCTCCCCGCTCAGCTCTCGGGGCGCTGCGCTCTGGAAGAAGGGACGCTGCCACCGCGGGAACATCTGTGGAAGACGGGCTTCCCGCCGAACGATTCCACCGGGCCCATCCGGCGCTGACACGTCGACCCCACGGAGTGAAACGGAGTCCCTGATCTTCCCGCGCAAGCGAAACTGAAAAAACATCTACTTGTCCCGGTCACCGCTCAGAAATGGCAGTTTACGGCCGTCTCGGACACGAACAAAAGGGCATGAGTCCAGAATGTACCGTTCTCTGTCGCTCTCTGAAACAGCTGCAACCTGCAGAGCTCGCCACACAGCACATTTCTGCGAGGTATATTCTATTTTCCCACTAGCTCAAAAATATTAAATCTGACACACAATCCCACAAAGAACAGAAGCAAAAATAAATAACGGGAAGGTCTGGGGAGGACGGAGGTGCACAGCCTGTGGTGTCCCGGTTCTGCCGACGCCATCTCCGAAGGGTTGGGAGGACAGCGCGGGCCACCGTGCCCTGGCTCTGGCTCTCTGGGGACAGAGCTGGCCTGGAGTCCCGGCTGCACCTGACTCCCCCTCGGTGCCCAGAGCGCAGCCCCCTCCCCTCCAGGCCCTCTCCCCACATGGCCCGAAGACCACCACGCTGCGGCTTCCCGCCCTCCCCTCTGACCCTGCATCTCCTCTGGGGGATCCTCCTGACCTCCCCCCACCTTCACATGGCACGTTCCTGAACCCTCACCCTGGACAACACCTCCCCTGGCCCCACTCTCTTCTGTGGCCAGCTCACGCCCTCCCACGACTTCCACTGCCGTCCCTAACCCAGAAACTTCTGGACGATCCTTCTGCTCAGGTGTTCCGTGGGGGTCCCTAACTGCTCCTTTTCTGGGAAGGAAACAGGACCACCGTCCTGGGCACTAGCAGAGCGGAGGCTGGACCCTGAGCCCACGGAGGGCGCAGGAGGCACAGAAACAGGGAACGGTGACCACCTGGGACCCGGTGGCACAGCGAGGCGGAAGACAGGAATCGACTTGCAGAAGTTTTCTCTTCTACTCTGTGCACGGTCTTTTCACTTCCTTGATAGTATCTTCTGGGGCATGGTTGTCTTCGATTTTGATTAAGTGCAATTTATCTATTTTTCTTTTGTTGCTTGTGCTTTGAGTGTCATGTCTAAGAAATCACTGCCTAATCTGAGGTCACAAAGACCTACCTCCATGTTTGCTGAGAGTTTTAGAGTTTAGGTCTGCAAATCATACCCCTGCTAAGGGACCTGTGTCTGGAATATATAAAGTATCTCACAACTCAATAGTAGAAAGACAAACAGCCCAATTAAAAATGGGCAAAAGATCTGAATAGACATTTTTCCAAAGAAGATATACAAATGGCCAAAAAGCACATGAAAGATGCTCCACCTCACTAATTGTCAGGAAAATGCAGCTCAAAACCACAGTGAGAGACCACTTCACACCCACTAGGGGGACGACAATCAAAAGCATGCACAGTAACGAGTGTTGCCAAGCATGTAAAGAAACCGGAATCCCCTACATTGCTGGTGGGAACAAAAACCAGTGCAGCCACTGAGGAAGACAGCCTGGCAGTCCCCCAAAAGGTCAACCATAGAGTAACCACGTGACCCAGCAGTTCCACTCCCAGGTTATACCAAAGGGAATCAAACACACAGGCCCACACAAAAACGCTGTATGCAAATGTTCACAACAGCAGTGTTCATCATAATAGCCAAAAAGGTAGAAACAGCACAAATATCCAGCAATGGATGACTGGATAAATAAAACGTGGTCTGTCCGTACAATGGAACGTTGTCCAGCCATAAAAAGGATGTTTAGCATGATACACCCTAAAATACGGATGACCCGTGAAAACATATGCTAAGTGAAAGAAGCTGGTCACAAAGGCCACATGGTGTGTGATTCCGCTTGTGCAACATACCTAAAACAGGCGAATCCATGGAGACAGAAGACAGACCAGTGCCCACCAGGGGCTGGGGAGAGGGAAGACAGGAACTGACTTCTACCGGGTAGAGGATTTCCTTGTGCGGTGATGAGAATGTTCTTAAAGGGATTATGGTGATGGCTGAACACCACTGTGCACATACTAACAGACACTAAATTGTACGTTGAATCATATGGCATGTGAATTATATCTCGATAAAGCTGTTATCAAAAAAATTAATCTCTGGGATGCAGGTGTTGGTACGGACCCCGCAGGGCGGAGGGAGGATTTGGTGAGCTGAGCCGCTGCCATCCTCATCCACGACAGAGCTCCACGCAGACGCTGGCATGACGGTCACGGGGGTTCTCTGCATGTCGAATCCCTTTTCTCACTGAATCTACCCAGCAGCACCTACTGCATGCCAGGTGCCACCCTGAAGAATCGGACCCAGTCTCTGCCCCAGGCAGGACGCTGAAGGTGTCGCAGATGTTGTGCTGAGAAGGGCACAGGCATGAAGGGCGCCCATGGGAGGACACAGGAGCTGAGCCGCCTCGTCATGCCGTGGCCACCAGAAGAGCTGGTCCCCACTGCACTGGGCGTCCAATGGAGTGCCTTCGAGGCACCGTTGCACACGCCTGCACCCCTCCACTGCGTCGCTGACCACTCTGCTGTTTGTTCACAGGCTCCAGCCGCGCTGCCCTTCTCGCCGGTCTAGACGTGCCAGGCTGGTGCACACCGCAGGGTGCTCTTCCAGGTCTCTGCTCAAATGCCACCTCCTGGACCATCCCACCCTAACCAGGGGGCGGAGGGATGGGGCTGGGGTCTCTGCTTCCCGCATTAGTCGTCTTCGAAGCGCTCATGCCATCTGACCACATACTCACTTGTCCCTTGTCATGTCTGTCTTCCCAGCTGGACTGTTAGCGCCACATGGGTGGGCAGTGGGGCCTGTGTGTTGCTCAATGCCACATCCCTGGTGGCTAGAACAGGAATAGACCCTCAGAAGAGACTCAAACAAACTGCAAAACCACCTAGAGACTTTCTAGAAAGGTCTCCTGCGCACACAAACATTTGGCTCCAGAGGCTGTCTTGCCCAGAGCTTAGTCCTCTTAGAAAACACACACGAGACAATGTTTCTGCTATGAAGAAACCACAAAACAAATCACATCTGGGTCTCTAACCTGGTCCAAGCCCAAACACAGAAATAACAAACAGAAAGGGATTAAAATCACATTCCACGCAACGAGCCGTAGCGGTCAGCCCTGGGGAGCAAAAGCCATTCACCACTCAGTGTCGTCACTGCCCGGAGGAGGTGCGACTTGTCCCTGGATGCCACACATCACCCTGCCACTGTACTTCCCAGGCCATCCATCTCAACCCTCTGCTTCACAAAGGACTTTTTAAAGATAGCACCGGCATTATTTTTAGGGACATACTCATTTGCAAACTTGAAATCCCGCAGGCAAATATCTGGGACATTGTTAATTGTGGTCTCAGCACACCACTCTATCACATACGGCTCACGAGCTTGCTTTAACCAGAATAAAAAATCACTTTTCCTTTAGTTCCTTCTGAATTATAATCAGGATCTGCAGCTGTCTCCCCCCGAGCAATGACAGTTATGTTTTAATGGCTTCCAAAAAGAGTCACAGCTGGACGCGGCCTTGTTGCAACAGGCGGGGGAGATTCAGGCGAGTGGGGGCCAGAGGGCATCGCAGGGCCCCCGCACAGCTCCAAGGGCACCGACTGGCACCCAGGGGTTCGCTGTCCTGCAGCTGCCTCCCCGCCAGAGAGAAAGGGGGGAAGAAAACAGAACTTACAGACCAAGAGGAATCTGGGAAACAGGATGTGGAATCTGTTCTTGGAGAAGCATGCGCCTTGATGCGCTGCCGCCGGCCTGCCCTGGACCGACGTGCTTAGGAAGTGGCGTGTGGTTTCCCCTGACACCAAACGCGCCGTTCCCACGGCAGTTCTCTGACTGTCTGACACCAGCTGAAGTCGGACAATCCAGCTCCACTCTGACACTAACCGCCCAGAGTCACACCCCACAGACAGGAGCTCAGCCCCACGAAACTGGCCCCACCTCAGACGCCTGCTGCGAACGGGGTCCCCAGGCTGCCTACGATTGGGGCTTCCCACCACAGGTTCAGGAATTCACTGGAACGCACAGAACTCGGGACAGCGTTTCATGAATGCTTAGGATTGCCAGTTTATCACTGGTCAGGACGCCGCTCAGGGAAGAGACACAGAGCTTCCGCACCCTCTCCCGGCACCCCCCTGAGTTTGCCAGCGCGGGAGCTCTCTGGGCCCCTCGCTTAAGGGTTTTCGTGGAAGATTCGTGACATAGGCACGTGGCTACTGGCTACTGATGAGGGAATTCAATCTCCAGTCCCGCTGCCCTCCCCAGATGTTGGCGGCTGGGCTGAGGGTTCCGACCTTCTATCCCGCGGTTGTTCTGCTGGGACCAGCCCCCACCCGGGACCTCCCATCGGCATAAACTCGGGTGCTGTCAAAAGGGCTCATGATGATAAACAGAAGATGCTCCTCTCACTCAGGAAATTCCCCAAGGGCCCAGGCGCTGTGCGCCAGAAACCCATACCAGGAACCAGGCACAGAGACCACATGCGGGTCTTTCATGGAACATCAAGTGCGCAGGCCTTTCTCCGGCCACTCATTCTGGAAGGCACAGGAACCGCCGTCCCCTCTTTCGAGAATCATTAACAACATACAGCACCTCATCCATAAGCCTCTAGAGGCCTGGGCAGCACCCGCCGTCCACCTGCAAGTAATTCAGGTGGCTGCTGGAGAAAACTGCAGGAGAAACACCCACAGAACCAAGTTTCAGGTAAGTCTTTCGGGCTCCTGAACCCGCAGGATATGTGCGCCCGTTTCCAAACTGGAGCTGCCGGTCTGCCCATCATCTCCCTCCCGCGTCTACGCCCGCCCGGGGCACTACCGTGTGACCGTGTGTGAGATCTTGCATTACCCTCACGATGACACTGCGAGGTCAGCGCTATTATTCTCCCACTTTGATCTGAGCGGGGATTTGAATGCAGCCTGAGAGTCACCTTCAGCCCAGCACGACACCACACACAACGGACGCCCAGAGACCATTTCTGAACGACCGGCCTCATTTCCAAAGCCTGGCTCAGGCAGAGACAAGGACTGGAGCAGAGGGCCATTCACAGTGTTTTAAACAGTGACAGTCCCGAGGCAGCCGGGGTTGAGGCGCCAGCACAGAGGGGCAGGCAGGACAGGCAACCCAGACGAGAGGAAAAGAGCGCAGGTGACAGAGAAAAGAGAGAAAATGAGGGGACGACCAGGCTCCCATGGAAAAGTTCCCCAGTCTCAAAACTGGGATGTGGCCAAGAGGGACAGCCACAACCAGACACGCTGTCTGTCTCCTGAGCTGATCAGGCCTGCACGCTGTACAAGTGTTGCACTAAAAACACCTGCTTCTGGACCGAATCCTACAAGGAACCTCTGGGAGCAGGTCCGATCTATCTAGAAGCTTGGATAACTACCGTCCACAGCACTCGACGGGTATTTGGAAAAGCAGCAAGAACCATGCCGGTAATGCGGACAGAGGGGTTTTGTCTGAACCACCCAGACAGGCCGTCTCTTCCCAAAGTGTGTACCCGGAACCGCCGCATCAGCATCCAATTCGCAAGTTCCCCCAACCTCTGCCCCACCCCTCCAGAGC
The DNA here is from genome assembly GCA_004363605.1 of Indri indri. Classification (NCBI taxonomy): domain Eukaryota; kingdom Metazoa; phylum Chordata; class Mammalia; order Primates; family Indriidae; genus Indri; species Indri indri. The sequence goes on from RJWJ010032583.1 coordinate 9,542, forward strand.
CCCGTCCCCAGAGGTAAGATTCCCGTAGGTCTGGGCTGGGGCAGAACACCATGTCGTGTCCCTAAGCTGCTCGCCCTGTCAGGTGATCGTAACGTGAACCTCACGTCGGTGCTACTGGCACAAACCCCCGTCCATTCCCTCGCTATCCAGCAAGAACGACTCGCCCCCCACGTGCGGGGCCTGCGGGCCTGCAGGCCCTGGGGTTCCGCTGGGAGCAGACGGTCATGGCCCCGCAGGGTGTGAGATGGCTTTCTAGGGGAGAAGAGAGACCAAGAACAAACCAGTGAACAGACGATGACTCCGGGCGGCAGCAGGCCGGGGAAGGAAGAGGTAACTGGAAAGGAGCCAGAGTGGGGAGCGATCGGCGCAGAGAACTCGCCTCCAAGGAGGAAACCTTGAGAGGAGACCCAAGGAAGCAGAGGTGGGCTCCAAGCGTGGGGCTTTGACAGTGCCAAGGCCAGGCAGGCGGTAAAGACCTAACCTTGCCGAGAGAGGTCCGGCCTGCGCCCTCCGACATTCTGCCTGATAAAGGATCTTTGCTGACCTGGGGGCCTCGGGCCAGCAGACAGTGACCGTGTGACTCAGGTGGGGACTTGGGGACACGCTGTATCTGTGGCTGCGGGGGCTGGAGCCGCAGCAGCTGTGCACATCGGCCACACCAATGTGACGGGGCCCCACAGAAACTCTGACACTGAGGCCGGCAATATTCCACACGTGTCCTGCGTCACCCGGAAAGTAACACTTTCCAGTGAGAGGACAACGGAAGCGCGTGGTGGTGCTTTGCACAACTCCGCCCCGCGCACCTCGTCCTCTGGCTGACTTTGCTCTGTGCCCCTTCACCGGCATGGACCAGAACTGTGAGTACAGCAGCTCTCAGTGAGTTCCGGGAGTCCCTTCAGCAAACAACCAAACCTAGGGGTGGTGCTGGAGACCCAAACCTGCCACTGGTGTCAGAAGTGTGGTGTGGGGACTGTCCCCTCTCCCCACACACCTGGCAGGTGCTTGCTCAGCGTGTCAAGGGCAGCTGGAGCACAGCAAGGGAGGAGAGCCCCGGGCAGAGCGTGTCTGAGCGCGCAGCGCAGCGGCAGCGCAAGGACAGGCCGTGGTGCTGGCCGCGGGCTCCGGCAGCAGCTGGCGGGCTGAGCCCCTGCCACTCACCCCCAACCGCATGAGCGCGCTGCTCTGGCCTTACACAGTTGGGGCCCGACTCCTTCCCAAACCAGAGAAGGAGGTGCCAACCACCCACTGACATGAACGAACCCTGACTCAGGGAAACACCGCGGCCTCGTTTGGCCCCCAGTGTGCCTGACAAACAGGAACTAACCAAGTGCAGCCCAAGCTCAGCACAAACATCTCACCCGCCACCACCCACACGCCCCTCTGTTCAGAAGGCAGCCGTTACTGAGAGCTAATAGCTCATGCACACCCCTCCACGTTGCCACTGCGGCAACTAGCGAGCCACAGACAGCCAAACCAGCGTGGCTCTCCTGGTCCCTGCGTTCGTGCTTACTTTAGAAAACGCTTGATCGGGAGTGAAAGACGAGCCACCAGCCTGCTTCGAGATCTGACCTTCAGTCTGAGAGCCGGTGGAACCCTCTGGAAATTGCTGGTCTCCAGAACCATGTGCTCCGGGCTGGCGGGATAGCTGCAGGAACAGACATCTCAGTGTCTGGCAACGGGCCGTTTCAGGAAACGGCCAAGGACGCTGCCACCGCAGGAGCAATGTCCACCCGCCAGGACCCGTCAACTGTGGCAGAGGAGGCAGCACTTTGCAGAAGGAGATCACTCAGTGTGGTGCGTGAGTTTCCTGTGGCTGCTCCAGCAAAGCAGCAGACCTGGGGCTTCCAACAGCACCAAAGGATCCTCTTGCGGTCCTGGAGGCCACAGTCCAAAGTCAGTCCCACTGGGCTACGATCAAGGTGTTGGCAGGGCTGGTTCCTCCTGGAGGCTCCAGGAGACAGTCCGTTTCTTTGTCTTTTCCAGCTTCTAGAGGCAGAGGCCACCTGCGGTCCTGGGCGCGTGGCCCCTTCCTCCATCTTCAGAGCCCACAGCTGGCAGCTGGCCTCATTGTCACACTGCCACCGCGGTCGGCAGTCAGACCTCCCTCACTGGGGAACACACTGGGCCCACCTGGGTACCCCAGGGTGATTCCCCTTTGCAACACCCTAAACTTAGCTGCATCTGCAGAGTCCCTTTTGCCACATACGATGACTGTCACAGGTTCCCAGGATCATAGCGTGGTCATCCTTGGGGGCCGTGACTCGGCCCAGCACACCAGGTTCCCTAAGGAAGGGAGCCAGGCACAGCTTGTGCTGATGCTCTTTCGTTTCGGAGGGTGAGGCGGGTGGGCAGCCCAGATTAGCATCCCTGAGGGAAGGGGAGTGAGCAGGCGCATGCCCGAGCTGGCCACGGCCCTGGAAGAAAACCCAGCCTGCACTCAGCATCACGGCCCGTGTCCTGTGGAGTCCCGGCCTCAGAGCCGTACATCAGGGGCGTCGGGCAGAGCATTAATTCCTGGGCTCCTTCCTGTCCTTGGTCCCACTTTGCCCTGAAGGATGTTAACTTCCCTGAACGGCCCCTCAACCTGACCCTTCCTCCGAATCTAGAATCCGGAAGAGAGGGAGCGGCTGGAGCCTCCACGGGAACCGCTGGTTTGGCCCCAGATGCCGGAGATGCTGTGGTCCCCCGTGGTGGCCCAGTGCGGACCAGCCCTCGCCCCACCAAGGCGGAAACGGCCCGGGGTCTTCAGTGGCGATGCAGCAAAGGCGGGGTGGCGGGGCTGCGCCCATCTGGGAGCACGGGAGGGAAGTGACCCATCCCGCCTCCAGCCCCAGGGCCCCGCACCGTCCCCAACGCTCAGCCGGGCTCAGCGAATGTGGCACCAGCTCAGACCAGAACCTGCGCCGTTAGCCCTCTGGGGTTTCAGTCTGCAGAGAAAGACTGTGGGACTTCTAGGGCTTCGTGAGCGTGTGAGCCAACGCCTTCCAACAGAGCTCTTTACATCTCTGTATTATCGTTCTGGTTTCCTGGAGAACCCAGAAGGTCCTCACGTGTCCCTTGCTTACATGTCCCCCGCGAATAACACTTTGGTGGCTAAAGGACAAGAGTGTTTTCCTCACCCATATTGTTCTGTTTAAAATAACAGAGTGGGCATTCAGGGAAAAAAATTCTTAATAAAATAAACTAGGTAATTTAAGCTGTTAAGAATCAACACCTTTGAGTAGGCCCTAAAACTGTCATTTTTCAATGTAGGGTTTTAAAAGGGTACAACTTGCAAACAGTTATTTATCCTGAATGAGCCCTTGAGAAATGCAGCTGATCAGCGCGGCGCCAGGTTCAACGCAGTCGTGAAGGTGGAGAAACTGTGTAAGAAGCACTTTTAACAGAAAATGTCTGTTTTGGGCACACATTGTCACAAGCAGCATTTTCAAAGCCCCTGGGTGACCTGGGCTGGCTGTGGGCTGCAGAAGGCATTTGCCAAGGCCACCTGCTCGGGAGCGGGCCTGGGTCCACCAGGGTTGGGACGGTGCCGGAGCCCACAGCCTCTCCTTGTCAGGCGGCTCCCTCGGAACCCCTACTGAGGTTTAGGTCAGATCAGTCGAAACTGCAACCTGCGCTTGGACCTGGACAAACACCAAGAACAAAGCCTCTCGGCCAAGTGGGGGCCGCGCTGGGGAGAAGGGCAGACACCGCCGCTGCTCCAGGATGCCGCAGGGCCCCAGCCCCTCCGCTCACGGCTCCCCGACTTCCGAGAACCAGGCGGCTGCTGCCTCTGGCCTCACTGGCACCCACCCGTCCCGACACGGCGGAACTGACCGCCCCCTCTGCGCCAGCGCAGCCGCGTCAGAGGTCTCCTGGGCAGCAGTGGCCGTAGGGGCCACACTCGCGCTCTTCAGGCTACCTCTGAATCCAGACCCCGGCAGGCCCCAGAAGGAGTCTCGCCCCCACCTGTAAGGCGTGTGACAGGCCACTCTGGCCGCTCCTTCCTGGCTGTCTAGCTCTGTCTGCAGAGCTCAAGAAAGGTTCCTAAGGCCCTGGGCCGAGCCGGGCACGTGGAAGGTGCTCAGTGCTGTGGGCTGGGTCCTCCCTCTGCTCCTCCTCAACCACCGGCCTGCCCCCTCCTAACGCGGCAGTGACTGCGCACGAGAGCCCTGAACCCCAAGGCCAAGCCCTCACCCTAACGGGACACCCCAACCGAGACGGATCTCACCTTGACCAGCTCCTTGAATCTGGGGTCATCCTTGGAGGTGGGGTCGATCATCACGCGCTCCTCGTTCTCCGCTGCCAGGGACAAAAGGGAGTCACGGGTTAGCATCTGGGGGGCGGCAGGGATACGGGGGGCAGCCACGCACCCCTCACAAATGGGCGGGACACAGGCGAGAAGCAGAGAACCCAGCACTCTCGTGTTCCGAGACAGAACTCCCGCTCCCTGCCCACGGACTCCGGGCCCACGTCCAATCCCCGTGGCACCCCTAGAACTCACTGTGCCTGTTCTGGTGTCCCCAGGACTGTGAGTGCCTTGGGGGGCCCTGCCTCAGTCAGCGGGGCCACCAGCAAAGAACAGGGTGCCTGACCCAAAGGCGAGGCCTGGCCGGCGCCCACAATGGGTGATGGACACAGACGCTGTGTCAGCCTTAGTGTCACCAAACACTATTCAGTAGATCTAAGCTGAGAAAGTAACAGCCTGTCACATTTAAGATAAACCTTCTATGTCTAGGGCTCCTGTTGGTCTAAAGCAGGGCTCTCAACCAGGAGTGGCCACGCCCCCTGGGACATGTGGCAATGTCCAGAGACATCTGTGTTTGTCCCCACTGGTGGGGAAATGCTACTGGCAGCTGGTGGGCAGAGGCCAGGGACGCTGCTCGACATCCCCCAGTGCGCAGGACGGCCCCAGGGATCCACAGTGCCAAGGAGGAGAAACCTGCACTAAAGCAGGCTCATTCCCAGACCACGCGAGTCCTCAGTTTCCCCTTGCAGAGAGTGACCCGGGAGCATCTGCCTGGACAGCAGCTTCAACCACACCGAAGACGACAGCAGCAACGCACAGAGCTGCGCTCCTCCCAGGGGAAGAGAGAAACCACCTGGATGCCCGGCGGGATCTCAGGGAGCACAGCAGCTGAACTCGCACTCACGTTTCCTCTCCGCAAGCTCCCGCTGGCCTGGCCTTGCAGAAACTGCAATAGAGGGATCAGCCCGGATTTCCCTTTGAAACAGGGCTTGGAAAGGTGCAGAATGTTCCACGATTGCCTTCCAGATCGACTGGGTCCCAAAGCACACTTCACGGAAAACGTGCCTGGGTTGTCACCTCACTACCACCAGACGGCGAGTGCGGGGGCCTTCGCTACTGGACAGGGCCCGCCCGGCAAGCCCCAGGCCTCGGGCAGCTCCAGCTGGCACAGAGATGGGAGGTGAATTATTTGTGTTTTTCATTTTCTGATGCTTTGACAGCTCGAGGCCTTGCTGGCCCCAGAGCGACTGCCCCTCCAGGGCCAGCTAACTGCTGGGGACAGCAAACCGCCCCACTGGGAGCGAGCCTTTCTTGTGCAAAGCACTCCAGAGCCCCCAGCCACCTCTTTAACTGGGCTCTCAGGGCTCTGACACTCCAAGCCAACATCCCGCTGGACACACCCCAGGGCCAGGTACCAGACAACTGAGGACAGCCGCTGTGCCCAGAGCCACCGAGACGATTCAAACCAGCCAGTCCTGAGCTGCGCACCCTGCCCTGCCCATTCCTCCTCGAGAAAACCACAACGACGTCTTTTGCCACGCTCCTTCCTTCTGCCCTGTCCACACGACGCACTGACTTTCAGTGTCAGTCTCCTCACCGTGGCTACACCAAACCCAAATAACAACAAAACGTACATTTTAAGACGGGGGCAGAAGTGTACGAGGGAGAACTTGCTTTTCCCTACGGTCTTTTCTAAATATGGCCTGCAGCAGAGAACCAGACTCTCGGTGCCACCAGCAGCAGGTCAGGAGGCCAGCACCCTCAGACTCCTTGTCAGCCTCACCGAGACCCATCTCAAGCCATGGAAGCTCAACTGTCTCGTGGCAGGGGGTCGGGGAAACCGGCGTTACCTAGCTGGGTGTCTTCAGGGCGAACGTCCACCAAGGCAGGGGACATCGGCGAGTTGATGGCATTTTTGCCTTCTTCCTGCAGGTCACTCACTGTTGAGCAAAAAGAAAGAAAACCCAGGTTAGCACAGAGAGCCTCACATGTTGCCTTGTGCAAGTGGAGAGAAATAAACTCCTGTTTTTTTCAGCATTTAACAAACATTCCTAAAAGGCTTGTTGCCCAGAAAGAGCCCAGGGGAAAATGCTCTGAACCAAGAATACATTCTGCAACTCTTCCCCCTCACCGAATACTTCCCAGCGCCAGCCAAGCTCTGCCAGTCTGCTTTCACTGCTCTTTGAAACACATGACTAAGACATCGAAGGTTCCGGATGCTTCCAGATGCTTCCAGATCTGCCCAAGGCTGCTAAGGCAAAGCTTGGACCGCAGCAACAGGGCCTGAGAAGGTGGGGCCACCCTCCCCTCCCCTGGAGAGCCACATCCTGCAGGTAGAACGGATAGAAGAGGCCCAGGGAGGTCCCTTGCATGGCCGTCTGCAATGGTTGTGCTGACAGCCAAGGAAGAACAAAAGACCAGGTTTCCTGTAAGCAGAAGGTGTACAGGTGGGCTTCACGGCACAGGTGAGCCACGCAGGTGAGTCATCACGATGAGCCTGTGACTCTTCTCAGAAAGACCCGAGATTCGGCACATCACGGGTGTACTGGACGGACCTGGACGTCACAGCCGGGGCAGAGGGCCTGGGGGAGCGGAGGGGGAGCTGGGCAGACGGCGAAAGGCAGCCCTGCTCGTCTGATTTCAAAAACACAGGGAGGAGGAGGAAAGGAACACCATTTTCAAAGCACAGAAATTGGGTCACATAAAAACAGAGAAATTTCCCTACCGCCCTTGAACATCAAAGATGACACTAAACAGGGCCAGGGATTTTGCAACCTTAATAAATAAGAAACACTCACAAAAGCCGCCCAGGCTCCTGTGCAACAACAAATTCCGAAGGGGCTTGCTATGCACGACACCCTGAGCAAAGCAGAGACCCCAGGGTCCAGGAGGAGAGGGTGCAGCCTGGCAGACTGCCCGGCTGGCAGGACGTGCACAGGCCTGTGGCCACAGAGCCGTGGTCCAAATCTCACTTTGCCACTTGCTGGTGTGTGGCCTTGGGCAAGTCCCTTCACCTCACTAAGGCTCAGTTTCCCCATCTATGATGTGGGCGTGGCAGCAGCACCCACCTCACAGGGGTTCGGAGGAATACGGGAGACTGCCGAGTGCCCAGGTGGCCCAGAACGTGCACCCTGTGAGCGGGAGGGCGGCTCTGCAATGGGCTCCGAGAGAGGAATAAACGAAGGGACGAGTGACCGAGAGGAGGGCAAGGTCCCTCATTCCAGGGAGAAGCACGGAAGGCTGCCTGGAGGAGACGGCAACTGAGCCGGCCTTGAAAGATGGCAAGAATCAGGAAAAGGGCCTCTGGGAGCCTGTGTGAAGCACATGGGTGGCGGATCAGAGCCAGCAGTTCCCGAAGCCTGACCTGGTGGCAGCTGACACTACACTGCACCAAGGTTCACGAGGCGCCCTTCTGGGCCCTGCCACTTTCACAAAGACACAGCCCCTCTGCCGAGGAGCTTCCAGTCTAAACCTGATCGCTGTCTTCACAGGACCTTCTGATTTTCGGAAGGAGGGGCTCCTCTTGCGCCTACGGCTTTTCCCTCCCTGAGGACCTAACCGTGCCAGTTTAGTGGCTTTCTGTTAATCCCAGGAATGTTTTGGTTTTTAAAGTACTGGTCCACTTGCCAGAAAGACAAACACTTCAAAGATGCGAAATGCCGGCTGTCTTGAGTCATGGAGAGAGATCCGCCGGCCTGGCACGCGCTCTCGGGCGGTGGCGGTGTGCGCGGAGGGTGTGAACGTTCCAAGGGACTGGGGCTCGATTTCGTGAGATCAGTGATTAAGGCGGAAAGACCGTCTCTCGCTTGTTTTCCTAAGTGTCTGCGTTGTTCTGAGATGAACGCCTTTGTCCACACAAAACCCAACAGCCAGCCGCGAGGGAGTCCATGCCAACACACTCGCACCGCGCCCGAGTTCACCTTGCAGTGCCAGGCTCCGCGGCCGGTGGGCGGCTCAGGAGCCACGCGAGGAGCGAGAGACAGGGAGGGCATCTGCCGGGAGGAGTACCCTTGCCACTCTCTTTCTGGGGACGCCACTCCTCGCTCAGCTCAAGACGGCAGAGTGGGACGTGCAGGCCACGCTCGCCAGATCTTCTGAGGTTTCAAGAAGAGCTGGAAATGTGAGGTTTTGTGTGGAATCTCCCAATTTATTCAGGTTCTGTGGGCCAGCCAGAGGTCACCAGTTTGCAAACTTAGATTGTAGCATACATCCAACCCATATCCTGACTGTCAGAGGGAAAGGGGGGGAGGGTCACTGACATTTCCTGACCACCTACTATGTGCAGGGCACCTCCCATGCCATTCATTCATTTACTGTCCTAACAAGTCCACGCGGGAGTGGCTGGGTCCTAGCTGGGCCTGCTCTGTTAGATGTAAAGCCATCTGACCTACACCACCAGTGAGCTCCGGAGTAGGGACTAAACCCAGTTCCACCTGATCTTGCATATCTCACTGCACCATCTTCAAGCCTGAGCTGACTGGCCACCTCCTCCAGGAAGCCCTCCTGGGCACTCCCCTCCCAGTCCAGGATTCCCTCTGCCCAGCTCAAGTCACTCAGCCCTGTAACTATCTCTTTCCTAGACCTCCCCGCAAACCAGTGATAACTCAGCTCCTGTACATAGCAGGTCTTTATAATTGAAGAACACCACAAGGAAGGGCTTAGAATCTGGG
>RJWJ010032584.1:0-18446 GCA_004363605.1 Indri indri
ATCCTTCTGCCTCAGCCTCCCTCTGCCTCAGCCTCCCGAGTAACTGGGACTATAGATGTGCACCACTATACCCGGCTAATTTTTTCTATTTTTAGTAGAGACGGGGTCTTGCTCTTGCTCAGGCTGGTCTTGAACTCCTGACCTCAAGTGATCTTTCTTCCTCGGCCTCCCAGAGTGCTAGGATTACAGGCGTGAGCCACCACACCCGGCCAGTTTATTATCTTTAATGAAAGAATTCTCTCTGAATTGTTGTAGGGTATGATTAAGACACAGTAGGATTATAAGACATTTAAAATGCTCATAAAGTTATGAGATTACATTTTCATCCTGCCTTTAGCATCTTTTTTCCCCCTTTTCAAGCATCTTCTTTGGTACAAACACTTTGTCTTTTCTAGAAGATCTTTTAATATTAATTTGATGAACAATATCCAAGTCTACTCACCACACCATTTTGTCACTGGAAAGGCAGAAGTGACCTCTCAAGGCAGCCAGGGCAGCATGGGTAGAATAGAGATGGAAACCAATGGGAATCCCACAGGGACCACAGAATAGAAGGTTGTAAGTGCTGAGGGAAGGGAAAAACAGAATATGAGTAAGAAAGAACATCAGAGAATTTTTAAAAAACAACCAGTCTCTGGAAGCATTCTGGTCACATAAGACATAAGTGAAAATTATGCCGTAATAGGAATAAGACTGGAAGAATGTCACATTTAACAAATGTTGGCCGGCTGCGGTGGCTCGCGCCTGTAATCCTAACACTCTGGGAGGCTAACGCGGGAGGATCGCTTGAGCTCAGAAGTTTGAGACCAGCCTCAGCAAGAGCAAGACCCCATCTCTACTAAAAATAGGAAAAATTAGCCGGGCGTGGTTGCTCACACCTGTAGTCCCAGCTCCTCGGGAGACTGAGGCAGGAGACTTAAGCCCAGGAGTTTGACATTGCAAGTGAGCTATGATGACACCACAGCACTAGCCTAGGCAACAGAGTGAGACTCTGTCTCAAAAAAACAAACAAACAAAAAAAAAAAAACAAAGATGAACTCATTTTAGTTAAATCACACCCTAGATTACAGATACCCTCCTGGATTCTAGCCACGAAGACAATCATGGATGTACAGTTGTCACTTCAACAGAGAAAGGTAATTTACCCCTGAAAAACAGCTAACTAATCTAACCTTTAGACATTTAAAACTAAAAACCACCATGTAAATTGGCTACCATTATATCAATTCACAGTTCATGGAAAAATAATCAAGTTGATTGGGGCTTACTAAACCATTTATTAATAGAACTAAAATCAGGATTTTTCTTTTACAGATACATTTAAAAAAATTTAATGGAAAAAATACCCATACTAAAAGCAAAAGAAATAAAGAAAAAGGAATCCCATTACCTTAGCAAGCCACCTTGCTATTTTCTTTTCCTTTATGTTCTCAAAGATTACTGAATGAGGAATCAGATGTTGATTTTAGCTCTTGTTATAATACTTGAGCAAGTCACTTATTGTATTTGCTGGCACATATTCAAATATTAGAAAAAACATTTTAAGAAAAAATTATTTCATCATGTATATATCAAAAGCAATTTTAAAGTGGTTTAGTAAGGGAAAAATTATATAATTACAGTATATGGTATAGAATTCTATTAATAAAAGAGAGTATAAAAATCACATGGCTGGCTGGGCACAGTAGCTCATGCCTGCAATCCTAGCATTTTGGGAGGCTGAGGAAGGATGATCACTTAAGCCCAGGAGCTTGAAACCAGCCTGGGCAACATAGTGAGACTGTGTCTCTACAAAACAAGACAAAAAAATCAGCTGGACATGGTGCTATATACCTGTAGTCCAAGCTACTTGGGTGGCTGAGGCAGGAGGACTACTGGAGTTCAGTGTTGCAGTGGGCTATGATCACACTACTGCACTCTATCTAGGGACAGAGCAAGACCCTATCTCAAAAAAAGAAAATCACATGGCTAAAAAGAAATACATTCATGTCAACAGATAACAATAAGTAACAAAATATATTAAAGCCAGGCGCAGTAGCTCACACCAATAATCCCAGCACTTTTGGAGGCTGCGGTGGGAGGATCACTTGAGCCCAGGAGTTTGAGACCAGTGCGGGCAATATTGCGAGACCCCGACTCTACAAAAAAATTTTAAAAATTAGCTGGGCACAGTGGCATGCACCTGTAGTCCTAGCTACTCTGGAGGCTAAGATGGGAAGGTATCTTAAGCCCAGAAGTTCAAGGTTGCAGTGAGCTGTGATCATACCACTGTACTCCAGCCTGGGCAACAGAGCAAAACCTTATCTCTGGCGGGGGAGGATCCAAAATATATTAAATTTCTTTTTAATGATAAGTCCCACACCACACATATAGTACTGTAATTTTATGAATATGGGTAACCAAAAAGCAAGCCATGAAATAAAGTTGCATTAATTTGGATTAATTCCACATAGTAATTAGTTCAAAGCACAGGACCTATAGACAAATATCTTAGAAGAAACTAATATATGGAACAACGCAATTTGTAAAGAAATCCCAACATTATGCTTATGCATGCAATATAACAGAAATATAGGCATATGTCAGTGATACTGTGGGTTTGCTTTCGGACCACTGCAATAAAGTGAATATCACAACAAAGCAAGTCACAAATTTTTTGGATTCCCAGGGGATACAAAAGTTATGTTTACACTATAGTCTATTAAGTGTTCAGTAGCATTACATCTAAAAATACAATGTACATACCTTAATTAAAAACTACTTTATTGCTAAAAAATGTTAATCGGCTCAGCCATCAGCAAGCAATAATTTTTTTGCTGGTGGAAGGTCTTGCCTCGATGTTGATGGCGCTGACTGATGAGGACAGTGGTTGCTGAAGGCTGGGGTAGCTGTGGCAATTTCTTTAAATAAGACAATAAAATTTACTGCACCAACTAACTCTTCCTTTCATGAAAGATTTCTCTGTAGCATGCGATGCTATTTAATAGCATTTTACTTGCAGTTTCTTTCAAAATTGGAGTCAATCCTTTCCAATCCTGGCTACTGCTTTATCGAGTAAGTTTATATATAATAATATTCTAAATCCTTTGTTGTCATTTCAACAGTGTTCACAACATCTTCATCAGGAGTCGATTCCATCTCAAGAAATCACTTGCTTTGCCCATCCATAAGAAGCAACTCCTCATGCATTTAATTATCATGAGATTGTGGCAATTCAGTGACATCTTCAGGCTCCACTTCTAATTCTACTTCTCTTGCTAGTTCTACCACATCTGCAGTTACTTCTTCCACTGAAGTTTTGAACCCCTCAAAGTCATTTTTTCCAAACTCCTGTTCATGTTGATATTTTTACCTCCTCCCATGAATCATGAATGTTCTTAATGGCATCTAGAATAGTGGATCTTTTCCAGAAGATTTCCAATTGACTTTGCCCAGATCCATCAGAGGAATCACTACCTATGGCAGCTATAGCCTTACAAAATATATTTCTTAAATGATGAGCTTTGAAATTCAAAATTACTGCTTGATCCATGGGCTTCAAAATGGATGTTGAGTCAGTAGGCATGAAAACATTAATTTCCTTATACATCTTGGGTGACCAGGTATATTATCAATGAGCAGTAAATCTATTTTTTCATATCTCATGGTTTCTACAGAGATATTTTGAATCTTTTTTTCCTGACAGTAGATCTCAACAGTGGGCATGATTCAGTAAATCATGCTGTAAACAGATGTGCTATGTGCTGTCATCCAGGCCTTGTTGTTACACTTATAGAGCACAGAGTAGATTTAGCATCATTCTTAAGGGCCCTGGGATATTAGGAATGGTAAATTGAGCATTAGCTTCAACTTGAAGTCACCAGCTGCATTAGCCACTAACAAGAGTGTCAGCTTCTCTTTTGAAGACAGTCACTGACTTCTTTCTAGCTTGAAGAAAGTCCTAGATGGCATCTTCTTCCAGTACAAAGCTGTTTCATCTATATTGAAAATTTCTTGTTTAATGTACCCACCTTCATCAATGATCTTAGCTAGATCTTCTGGATGGGTAACTTGCTGCAGCTTTTCCATCAGCACTTGCTGCTTCACCTTGTACTTTTATGTTATAAAGATGGCTTCTTTCCTCAAACCTCATGAATCAACATCTGCTATCTTCAAGCTTTTCTTCTGCACCTTCGTCACCTCTCTCGGCCTTCATAGAATTGAAGAGAGTTAGGCCCTTGCTCTGGGTTAGGCTTTGGCTTAAGGGAATGTTGTAGCTGGTTTGATCTTCCATCCAGACTATTAAAATTTTCTGTATCGGCCTATCACTGGAGTAGTACTTTTAATTTCCTTCAAGAACTTTTTCTTTACATTCACAACTTGGCTTTCCACATGCCTTCCTCACTGAGCTTAATCATTTCCAGCTTTTGATTTGAAGTGAGAGACTTGTGACTCTTCCTTTCACTTGAACACTTAGAGGCCATTATAGGGTTATTAATTGGCTAAATTTCAATATTGTTGTGTCTCAGGGAATAGAGAGGCCCGAGGAGAGGAAGAGAGATGGGGGAACTGCCAGTCAGTGCAGCAGTCAGAACACACACAAATTTATCAATTAAGTTTGCCATCTTATGTGGGTGTAGTTGATGGCATCCCAAAAGAATTATAATGGTAACATCAAAGATCACTGATCACAGATCTCTATAACAGATATAATAATAATGAAAAAATTTTTAAATTGTGAGAATTACCAAAATGTGACACAAAGCACATGCTGTTATAAAAATGGTGCTGATAGTCTTGCTCAAGGAGGGTTGCCACAAACCTTCAATTTGTAGAAAAATGCAGTATCTGCGAGGCATAATAAAGTAAAGCACAATAAAACAAGGCATGCCTATATGTCATTGAATATTAGTATACAAGGAAAAGAAAAATTTTAATAAATTCAGATAGTGAGATTAATGATACAGCAGTGCCTCTGTAGCTATGGAATCATAGTTTATGATTAAAAATGTTAATTCCCACAGTTTGCCTCTGATCGTTTGTATGGTCTGTGGCTCCTTATTTTTGTTAAGAAACTTACCGCAGTAGGTAGTAAGTCCTTACCCATACTCATAGAGCGGTTTTGGGTTACCTTGCTCCACCATTAAGGGTTAGCATTATCTAACTTGCAGAGCCTTCCATTCTTACATTGGATCATGGACATTGGAGGATTTTATTAGAAGTACATACTTCCAATATACTGGCACATATAACTGTTTCTCCATTTCCTTATCTGTAAAATGAGGTCAACTAGATTATAAAATCTTTTGGTTATAATAGTCTGTGAATCTACAGGACAATAGGAAATAATACCAACAAGGGGTGAAGAGTTGACTTGTCTTTGATTTGCTTTAAAAGTACTTCAGGATAGGCCGGGCGTGGTGGCTCACACCTGTAATCCTACCACTCTGGGAGGCTGAGGCGGGAGGATTGCTTGAGCTCAGGAGTTCGAGACCAGCCTGAGCAAGAGCGAGACCCCGTCCCTACTATAAATAGAAAGAAATTGGCCAAACAACTAAAAATAGAAAAAATTAGCCGGGCATGGTGGCTCATGCCTGTAGTCCCAGCTACTCGGGAGGCTGAGGCAGGAGGCTCACTTGAGCCCAGGAGTGAGAGGTTGCTGTGAGCTAGGCTGATGCCACAGCACTCTAGCCTGGGGGCAACAGAATGAGACTCTGTCTCAAAAAAAAAAAAAATACTTCAGGATAAAACAAGTGAAGAGTATAAATGAAACAAAATTGTCAAAATATTGATAATTGTTGAAAAGAGGTTATGGATACAGTATTTGGGGTATGTTTAAATTTTTCCATAATAAAAAGTTTTAAAAAGAGTCCATCTACAAACAATACTGAATGCCTAACTTAGCTTATTCCAAAAAGTAGTTTCCCAATAATATACTTATCTTAGAAGTGGGTTATGTCTTTAAAAAGAAGAGAAAAAGGCCGGGCGCGGTGGCTCACGCCTGTAATCCTAGCACTCTGGGAGGCCGAGGCGGGCAGATCGTCCCGAGCTCAGGAGTTCGAGACCAGCCTGAGCAAGAGCGAGACCCCGTCTCTACCAAAAAGAGAAAGAAAAATTAATTGGACAGCTAAAAAGATATATAGAAAAAATTAGCCGGGCATGGTGGCGCATGCCTGTAGTCCCAGCTACTCGGGAGGCTGAGACAGTAGGATTGCTCGAGCCCAGGAGTTTGAGGTTGCTGTGAGCCAGGCTGATGCCACGGCACTCGCCCCAGGCAAGAGAGTGTGACTCTGTCTCAAAAAAAAAAAAAAAAAAAAAAAAAAAAAAAAAGAAAAAAGTTCCTATCTTATAAAGATTCTCACTAAAATATTTATGGATAGAATGATACAATTTCAAGTATCTGCTTCAAAACATGGGGTGAAGGAGTTAAGTATGATTTTGATGAAACACAATTGGCCATGGATTAACTGTTCTAGTGTAGCGATGGGTGTATAGTTCGTTATACTCTTCTGTCTGGTGTTTGTGCCACAACAATTAAAAAACAATGTACTTTATTTACAATTGATATAAGCAAAATTCCATTTAATAGTGACACTTAGCTGAGCACAAGAAAATCTCAGAGTAACAAAGCTATTTCTAAGTGTCAGCACACTATAATAATGCTTTTTGAAATTAGTTGCAATAAACCTTCTACCAGTGACAGAATAATAAAATGTAGGTGCAAGAAATAACCTTGTATCTACCTACCTTGTGACTCTGAATCTAGGAGGATATCACAACTGAAAAGCTCATGCCAATTTTAGGATGTTTAAATGAAACCCCCTGGGAAGGGGAGAGTATATCTTAGAATTAATCAAATATGGTAGATTGAGAGGGATCAATATCCTTCACATGCATTATTGAGGTAAAATTAGAACCCAAGTCTTATTTCAAAATTTTTGCTTTATTAGCTATATCAGTAATCATCCTCTTAATTCATTCTCTGAGCGCATCTAGGTAATGAACACAAAAGCTCTTAAAAAAAAAAAAAATCAACTTGTTGTGAGCTGTGCCATTTCATTATCCTCTCCCTAAGTCCCACAGCTCTTCTTATTCCACAAATACAGAAACACATGGCACTTTCCCTACAGTGTTCTGCAAAGCATCTATACCAGCATTGTCTCATAGGAATATAATGTGAGCCACATACGTGATTTTAAATTTTCTACTAGTCTTGCTTAAAAAAAAAAAAAAGGAAACAGGTGAAATTAGTTTTAAAATATTTTATTTAAGCCAATATATTAAAAATGTCATTTCAATATCTAATCATTATTAAAAAGTGATCAATTTTTCTCTACCAAGTTCTTGAAACCTAGTGTATGTTTTGCATTCACAGCATGTCTCAATTCAGCATGGCCATATTTTAATAGCCACATGTGGCTAGTGGTTACAGCAACAGACAGCACAGATCTAGATGCATTATCCTTCTCTCCAAAAGGAGATTCAAGGAGCTTCTGCCTCTGGCCCCATATCACCCAATTCCAAGCAGGACACCACTCCTTCCTTCTCTGTCCCCTTTGGATGGGAAGAGGACTCCAACAGCAACAGGGAATGTCTTTCAGTTGGGAAAGAGAAAGGGAGCTATGGGTCTAACTCAGTTTCACGTTTGTTCAAGCTACCGAACTCTTCCTGGTTACTGGGCAAAGCAACTAAGAATTCCTATACTTTAATCCTAAAACTGAACCAAATTGTGGTCAAAATGAATTGTCTTGCTGTGAAAGCCAACACTCAAAATTGAGGATTCAAATACACCTCTAACTTGAAAAAGTAAAAATAAGGAAAAGTAAGATTAAAATAAAAAAAAAATTGAGGAGCCTTGTAATACCGAACTTATTGAGTACTTTGTCACTTGTAAATCACAGTACTGGCAAGATGCAAAGTTTACAAGGCAGTATTAAAGTACATAACATTCAACTTGTGTTTTTCCCCAGTTTCTGGGGTTACAGAAGAATTAGACTTGCCAGAGCTTATTACAACCTCCACATTAAATGCAAACTTAAAAGTCCCAGTATCTGAAAGGACTGTAATTTATAGTATGTTATTCTCACTATAAACCAAAAGGATATTTTCTCTTTTTTCACTACTAGACATACCTTTCTTAGCTTCACTTCACTTGTACATGCCACTAGGGAGATGTAGCCCTCAGAAAGATCTTAAAACCTACACAAATATTAATATAACTTTTCCATTTCATTAATACATCAAGTTTGTACAAGAGTCAAAGAGGTAAAAGCAGCCTCCTATCCTTCAAATATACTGTATGAATGGAATAACCTTTTCTTCAAGCACAACATAGGAACAAACTGTTTTCTCCTCGCACACGTCGGTTCCACGGTCCTCAGTCTCAGGTCAGGAACTAAAGACCGATCGGGAATTCTCAATACATACCTCCCTTTGAGCGAGCCTTCAATGCCAACTAGGAAGGGCGCTTCCAAAAGGACGTTGTTTGTGACTCCTAGGAAGACAAACATGGGTCAGAATCCGTACTTCTGCAGGCCTTTAAATAGAAATCCTTCCCCCTAAACAGACTCACCGTGGCCATTAAAAAAAAAAACATCAAGAAAAGACTCCCCCATTTCCCGCCCCTACCCCCCCAAGTCAAGGGGTTAATGTCCTTACAAATCTTCATCCCTTTTTCTTCCCCAGCTGGTTTTCAGCCACCCAGTGAAGAAAGCCGGAAGACCCCCTCTGGCCCGCCTTTCCCAAACGCCGCATCCAACTCACTGGAGAAGACCACGGCCCCAAGGGACCGCGACAGGTCCCAGGCGAAGTGCACTGAGTCGGCCAGCACGGAGTGGCACTGGGCGCACTGGAACACAGCGCACCTCTCGGGCTCCAGCCACCACGGCAGCTGCGGGCCAGCGGCAGGCTCCTCCGCCCCTAGCTTTGCGGGGCCTAGAGGCGAGGATCCCTTCACTACCTGCGTATCCCACTCCATGGAGGTTGTCAAAGAAGGTTCGTCAATCGCCCTCCTAGCGCCATCATTAAAGTCACCCTCAGGCAGCGCCGCACTGCGCGAGCGATGCCGTTGTGGCCGAGCCGCCATCTTCCAGCGACAGGCGCCTCCGTTTCGAACCTGCACCAGGCCCCGCCTCAAACACGGTTCCTGCGTCCTCATTGGACATCATGGGCTGTGGGCTCCACCGCCTCACAGACCCTTAGGCGCCTGCGTGTTGGTGAGGCATGGGGACGAGCGCGCGTCAGTTGACGCGCGAAATCAGCCTTCCTATTGGCTTGCGTCAGAGACCCCGCCTTCCAGACATTTTCATCCAATGGAAGTCCAATGTTTTTCATTTAAACTGACTATTAAGTCTTGCTTGGTCAAAGCTGAGAGTGGCGCCAGAGTTTTGAACGGTGCTGCTTAGATTCGGTTGTCCGTCCTCTGCGGATCGACTGGATTGCGGATCGCGATGACCGTCCCCTCCCTGGAGGAGCTGGACTCCTTCAAGTACAGTGACCTGCAGAACTTAGCCAAGAGTCTGGGCCTCCGGGCTAATCTAAGGGTATGGAGCTGGCGGTGCAAACCGTTGGGCGGGCAATGTAGGAATTTCGCGGCCTCGGGGAGATTTGCTTCGCAGGGACTGAGCGGGCTGAGGTAGCTGTCCCCGCCGGTAGATTTGGTTCACGGTGGTCCCAGTTAGAACTCTGCGAAACGGAAGAGGAGCCAAAGTTTTCACCTCCTTTGAGGCTGACTCTTCTAGGGCCTCACATAGGCCTCTGCTCCGAAAGGGTTGATTGGTTTGGGATTTTTGGAAGTACTCTACGATACTTCTTAGGGCATCGATTAAGAAACGCAGGCCCCAAAAGTCCAAGGAATGCCGGTTAATTTTAAGGCAGTTGAACAAATAATTGACTCAGCTTCTGGAAAACTCCAAACAATAACACTTCGGTATATTGTAATAGTGCCCGTAATCTCTTGATATTTTACTGAGGGACCTAACAGAAAAAATGACTTTTAGGAGGCCACCCCCAGGGCATAAATTTTTATAACTCGACCCTGATCTAGCATAAGCATTTATTTATTGATCTCTGTTGTGGTGGTCTCTTTCAAAACCGCTAAGGTCTTTGACTCCGAGGCTGCAAGATGTTAGGGGAAAATGTGGGGTTTCAATATGGGATTGAGTTTTATATATTCTAGCTGATATTTCCCACATAATACTAATGTGTACTCTGGATATTTGTCTTGCAGGCTGTGACAGTTACACTGAATGAATGCCTAAATCAGTCATCATAAATGTTTTCGAATGATTTGAACAAAATAATTCAGGCTCGGGTACCTGTTGGGGAGTGTCCTTTGGGATATTTTTGGGCTACAGTGGTTAATGGCTCCCCAATACTTCATGAACAAAGCCTTAATTTCTTAGTTTAAATACTTTAGGATTTTTGCTGAATGAATGAAATCTTTTATCCAAGGCTGGATTCCCTGAACACTTAGCACTTTTGTCCATTTTTGTGCCATTACTCATTTTGACCCTTTGGCCTCAGATCCCCTTTTCTCTCCTCCTTTATCTGCATGGATAATTTTCAATTACCCTTCACAGTCTAAACAAAATGTCATCACTGACTTGGCTCCTGGTCCCCTGCTCTTCATTCCCTTGGCCACATGTCTACCACTCCAGTAATCTCAGGAGCCCTCTGTGCTTTTAAACTGATAAGAACAGATACTACACTCGATCTTAGCCAAAAGGTGGAGAAGCGATCTGTGATTTTACAGCAGTTTATTTTCAAGTACTGTATTTGAGCACCTGCCAGTTTTCACCTTGCAATCCAGTATGTATGTTATCTTCTCTACTAAAAGTAAAGTTCTTTGAACAGGGATTTCATCCATCCACCTTGGGAATCTTTACAGCACTAATTGCAGTACATTTTATGTAGGAGATGCTGAATAATTATTCACAGCTATTTACAGTTTCTTCTTGGCAGTGTTAGAATAATGCACCAGAAGGTAGTTAGGTTGGCAAGAGTTTTGTGGAGGTTTCTCACCTGAGTTCAGAGCTCTGGCTAACGTTAAGGCACCACAACTATTTGGATCTCTGAAAAGCTCCAGCAAGTTAGATTTTTTTCCCCAAAGTCCTACCTATCATAGTCTCTTGAGGCACTTGATCTGGGGTAGCCAATTAGTCAGTTTTCATAGCTGTGGGGTAATACAGTATGTCTTGTCACTACAGAACCCATTGCCTGCCTAGCAATAGCTGGCATATAGTAGGTGTAGATAAATATTTGTTGGAATGTACTGTTTCTCAGGCGAACTTGATCATATGAGGCTTTATTATAACCCACCAAAGACACTGTTGAGACCATTGAAGAAAATTAAACTTGGTCTAGTGTAAAAGGTATTATTTACTTTGTTGGGTATGATAATGGTATTGTGGTTATGTTAATTTTTTTTAAAAGTCCTTATCTCTTGGTAATACATATCAAGTCTTTATAGGAGAAATGTTATAGTGCCTGTAAATTTGCTGTAAAATACTCCAAGAAAAGAGGGGGGAACTAGAAGGAAGAACAGTAGAATGTTGATAATTATTGAAATTGGTAATAGATACATGGGGGTTCCTTACACTATTCTCTCTACTTTTGTGTATGTTTGAAATTTTCTGTAATAAGATGTTTTAAATTATTTACTGTTAGTACAGTTCAAGCTCATTAAATCAATTGCCTGTTTAAATTCCAAGAACATAGCAAAAAACTTAATAAATTGCTCTGAGAAATTATCAAAATTTGATTAAAACTTAACACGATTTTTTTTTTTAAGAGATGGGGTCTCACTCTGTTGCCCAGGCTGGAGTGTAGCTGGGCAGTCTCAGCTCACTGCAGCGTTGAACTCCTGGACTTCAGAGATCCTCCAGCCTCAGCCTCCTGAGTAGGTGGGACTATAGGTGCCTGCCAACACACCCCACTTTTTTGTTTGTTTGTTTTTTGGTTGGCTTTTTTTTTTTGTAGAGGAGAGGGGTGTCTCAGGCTCCCAAAGTGCTGGGATTACAGGCATGAGCCACCATGCCTGCCCAACAAAATACAGTTTAAATAAATTCCACCAGTATGATATTATTAAAGTTAAATTTAGGCTGGGCAAGGTGGCTTATGCCTGTAATCCTAGCACTTTCGGAGGCCGAGGCAGGACAGGAGTTCAAGACCAGCCTGAGCAACACAGGGAGACACCTGTCTTTTAAAAGGGGGACAAAAAAAAAGAGAAAAGAAGCTGAGGCTGAGGCAGGAGGATCGTTTGAGGTTACAGTGAACTATGATGATGCCACTGCACTTTAGCCCTGGCAAGAGAGTGAGAACCTGTCTCAAAATAAATAAATAAATTTAGAAGAGAAAATATTAGCTCTTTCTTTTGAGATGCTTCTCTTGATGGTAAAACGAAATGAGGGAGTCAGTTATTAATATTTATTGTGGGGCCACTGGTCCTTTCCTCTTTCATGCCCTCATTTCCCTTATTGCAAGCTTAAATTATAATACAAAGACTGGCACTATTGCCACTTCCTTGCCTCTCCCTGTACTCAACCTGGCAAAGTCCAGGCCTAATAAAACCCAGCTGTGTGCATAATCCTTGTGTAAAGCTATGCAGCTGACTGGCTAGAGAAACCACCTAACTTTGTTGACCGAACCTATTTTAAATATATGACTCTAAATCTTAAAATGGTCATATGATCCTCCAACATTTTCTTGTTAGTCATTAACTTACCCACTTTTGAGGATAACTATTTCCTATCTTCTCTACTCAACTTGGCTCCCTTCCCTCCCTTAATGACTTTTCCTTGTAGGTCATGAAAAAATCGAAACAATCAGCTGAAAACTACCTCATCCTTCCATCACCAAACCCTCTAGCCGGCCTGCGCCTGCACCAAGTACTGTGCCTTCCCACCCATTATAGTAAGAGGCTGTATCTAAGGGCAACCTTTCGTTCTATGCTGAGGATCCTGGGCCCTCTTGCCTCCACTAGGACTACATTCTTGCAATGAGATCTGCTCTCCTGCATCAGTTTCTCCCACTCTGCTGGCTCATTGCCATAAAGCATGTAATCATGTTTTAATATCACTCATCTTTAAAAAAAAAAAGAAATCAAAAATCCTCTCCTGACCCATGGTCTTCCCATCTATTGCCCCATTTCCCTATTCTTTTCTACTGAAATTGCTCTTGTTGAGGCCACCATCTTACAAAGCTTGTGGTCCATCTCTATCCTTACCCTTGCCTATCAGTAGCCTTTGGCATGATTGAACACTCCTGTCTGCTCCAACCACTTTCTGTCTAGATTTCTTTGGTATTTCACTCTCTCCTGCCTTACTAGCACTTCTTTCTAGTCTACTTGGCTGCTTCTTCCTCTGCCAGATCTCTAAATGTGGAGTGCATAGGAGTGTTCCTTGGCCTTTTCTCTAACTGTGCTCTCTCCCTTAGTGATCTTATCCACTCCCATAACTTTAAATTCATCAAGAAGCTAATGCCTCCCAAACCCACATCTCCAGTAGGACCTCTCCTCTGAGCGGCTTCTTTGACAGCATGGTGAGTTCCAAACATTGACAATCTCTTCTCCGTCTCAGTATATGGTTCAGGCCCACTTCGGATCATCCTTGATTCCTCACTTCACTGCTCACACCCACTCATCCTTCTTGGCGCTTTCTCCCGAGTACACTTGAAACTGACCTCTGGGCGCCATGCCCAGTGCTGCAAACCTGGGCCATAGCACTCTCATCTCTTGACCACTGCTTCAGTCTCCATACGGGGCTTCCTGCCTCTACTCTTGCCTCCTAACAGTATTCTCTTGGTAGTCAGAGTGATATTTAGAACGTAGAACATGTCATTTTTCTGCTCAGTGCCCTCCAATGTCTTCTTTCACATCTAAAATAAAATCTAAACTCTTCCAAATGTAATGAGAGAAGCTTGGTTTGATCCTGATTTGGAGGGAAATTTTTTTAAAAGAAAACAGTTAAAATTGGAGACAAGGAAATTTCATTATGGGCTATGTATTAGGTAATATTAGGAAATTATTACTTTCATAGGTACGATAATGCATTAGAGGTTATGTAGGAGAATCTCCCCTTATTTTTAGATGTGGTCATGTATTTAGTGGTAAAATATCATGATGTCTAGAACTTTCACATAGTTTGGCAAGAAATATATATTAATACAGTGAGCAAATACAAGATAATGTTAATGATTGTTGAATCCAGGTGGACAGTATGAGTGTTCATTACATTATTTTGACTTTTCTATAGGCCTGATATTTTTCTAATAAATTAGGGGGAAGAAATCCATACTCCTTGCAGCAGCCTATAAATCTACTTGACCCAGCTTTGAGTCCCCTCTCTGATCTCCCTGCCCTCCATGCACCTGTGTTCACCAGGCTTCAGCCACAGTGGCTATTTCTGTTCTTTGACTCATCAGTCCATCTCAGGGCCTCTGTGCTTGGTGTCCCCTCTGCTTGGAGTGCTCTTTCCCCGCAACTTCACCTGCTGCCCCTTTCCTCATTCACATCTCTGCTTATGCCACCACCTCGGAGAGGCCTTTTCTGACCATCCTAACTCAGATAACACCCCCTCCCTACCCCAGTCACCCAGTTGTATTTTTGCTTTATAGCACCTGATGTCATATCATTAATTTCTAGGTTACTTGGTTAAAAGGCTGTTTTCCAACTAGTCCACCACTAGAAGCTCCTGGAGGCAGACACCTTGTCTGTTTTGTTTAACACTGTCTTCGCTAGTGCCTGGAAGCACAATAAATGCTGTCAGAGGAATGCATGAATACATGCTGATAACTAACATCTCTACCTTCAGCACAACTCTTGAGTATCAGCCCAGATCATTTAACCTACTAAATGTCCTCACTTGATTCTGCCACAGGTACCTCACTTCAGCATTCTTGCATGTTTGGTGACATTCTGATTGTATGTTGAGAAGGTGTTACAGTCAGAATGATCAAGGATGCCTGAATTCTGCCTTGCCAATCACCTCCTTCCCAGAGAAGACCCTCAAGAGCAGTTCAAGGAACAAGTAGGAAATAAGGTACCACTTTATTACGAGCTGAGATGGTACCTGTTGTTATACAGAAAATTCTGATAAAGTGGGCTATAGGATGTGGCTTAGGCTCACACCCTAAGCAAAACCTCTCCTGTGCCCTAAAGCCCAAACCAAGTATCAGAATCTCTGCCATTCTTTACCGGGCACATGACCAATAAAAAAAGGTGTGAGAAGAAAAGAGCCAAGCCCAGTGGCGGGCCCACCTTGAAAAGGATGTCTCTGGCCCTCAACTGCATGGCTGGGTGGAAGAGGAAGAAAAGAGAGCCCAACAAATATACTTGACCTTTTAAAGCACAGGAAAATGTAACCAATCAGATCAATATTCCTCTTTCAAGAAAGAACAAGAAGGGAAGGTTTCCCAAGATTGGAAGAGAAGCTAGGAGTTCCCTTCCCACCAGGGACCTTTTGCATTCCACATCTTAGGGACCCCCACCATGTCCCACCAGCTGCCCAAGCCAGAAACCTGGGCATAACAAAGTTTCCCTATTCTTCAACTCCCACGTTTGTACTAATTTTACTTCCTAAGAAGGTTTTGACTCCATCCGTGCTGCCTTAGCCCTGTTCTACTTCAGGCCACAGCATCTCTGCTTTCCTATGACAGCCTCCTAGCTGTTTCCCTGTCTTTAATCTTATCCCCGTTGAATGCATCCTACACATTGTGAAATCAGAGTGATCATTCTGAGTAATCTGAAACTTGTCACCCACAGCCCTGCTGCAAACTCCTCAGAGACTGCCCTTTTCCCTAAGAGTAAAGTTCACACTCTTAAAGAAGTTTGCAAGGCCTGGCAAGGTCAGGCCCCTGCCCACTTTCCCAACATTATTTTTCACCATTCCTTCCAATAGCTCCATGCTCCAGCCACACTGAACTTAAGTTCCTCAAACTTCACCATTGGCATTGCCTTGCTGTGCTATTTCTCTACCCTTTTCTCTATTTCTGACTCACTCTCCTTCATTTTTCAGATCTCAGCAGCTAGAGACAACACATCTTTATCTGAGAACTGGCCTGGGGCCAAGCCCACCTATGTTCTCTCATAGCCTGAGCCTCCTGCCTTGGGTACTTACCCCACTGTATTGCAATTGCCTCTCTCCTTGTCTGACTTTCCCACTCAGGCATGAAATCCCTTAGGACAAGGACCAGTTTATCTAGGTCATAGTTCTAGACCTACAGCCTGACAAGAGTACATCTGAATACAAAAACAGCAGAAAATGTTCAATGTATCTTTCCTGTTTATTTGATTTTTGCAGGCAGACAAGTTGTTAAAAGCCTTAAAAGCCCACCTTAAACATGAAGCAAAAAAAGAAAATGAGAATCAGGTGAGTAATGTTTTTCATCATAACCTATTAGCTAGCAAAACAATCATATTTAGGTAATGAGCAATTAACACATAACTAGTGATGCTTTAAGACATGCTGTTTATTACCAAAGAGACCATTATTGGTAATAGTGCCAGGGACTGAATCCTTTCATAATAACTGTTTGTTATGAATGGTAAAACTGCCTTGAGGCAAGTAATCTGTTGGATAAGATGTTCTTATATGACTACAAAGGCTAAGTACTAGTTGCCAAATGTGATGAGAGATGGCATGATGAGTAGGGAGGTAACTGGATTTGAAGCCAGAAAGCCCCCGGTGAAGTAGCAGCTCTCTTTTCTTTCTTTGTGACTTCGGAAAACTAAAACTCCTCTTTTAAATGGAAATAATATCTGCTGTGCTGAATTGAGTGTTGTGAGAATCAAACGAAGTAGGGATTGTGCAAGTGACTTTCTTGTAAGCTGTAAACCACTGCTGATGGGAGAGATTGTCATGGCTGCCTCAGACCAGTGCCAAAGATTTTTGATAAGTCATGACACCTAAAATAGATCAAGGGCCAGGATTCTTTACTTGAAATAGAGGGAAATGTTGAAAGGCCTCAAGGACTGAGCCTTGGAAAGATTGATTATATATCTGAAAGTGAAGGTAAATATAAACATGAACTGAAAATCTAACTTCTTCCTCTGTTTTCTAATTTATACACATTTAAAAATTTTACAAGAACAGGATGTGATAATCAAAATTCAGTCAGATACAGGATTCCTAAGTGGTGAATCTGTTATTAATGAGCTTAGGCGAAAAGACCTGATGTAGACATCACTTGGGTAAATCAAAGAGTTTATTTAAGAATACAGAGGAAAGTCAGCAAAGTCCAGATACGTGGCAAAGAGATCTTCAGTGTTACCCAGGATAGACAGACATATAAGCTTCCAGACCCCAAAATCATCTGAGAAGTGCACAGTTGTGTATTATATTTAAGTGAGGGTGACAGTGGACCTTCTAGAAGCCTTAACTATATGAGTTGGAACAGCTCTGACTACGTTAGTCTGGATGTGTGCTGGCCATTGCCTCAACTGAAGCAGGTATTCCTCCTCAGTCTTAGATTTAGACAAGTGAGTTAGAGGGTACGTCGCGGTCCATTCAGGAATGAACATACTGCTCCCTGATCATTGTCAGACACCCACACCATGGTTTGGGTACATGGGATTAAAATAAGACATCTCTGGGAGTCACAATAACAGGTATTTAAACCAATTACAGGACCTATCCCTATACTGCTATGGGGTGGTGGGGGATACTTTAAAAATGGGATCCAGATAGGATTTTTCTATTCTTATGTAAAAATTCCCATTCCTTTGAAACTTATGCTCACCTATTCTAATCTCTTACCTGCTGACCTCCTAGTTGCTCCCTAGCATTCCCTATCTCATTGTCTTCATTGCCTTATGTCCTGACCTTATTTTGGGTGAGTTCAAAGGTCCATCTGTATGTCTCTTTTTACTACTTTGGCCTTCTTGTTCCTTAACTCTAGTGACCTTTGTTTCTACTCTTCATCGGCCATCTACTTCTTTGGGCATATCCTGGACCTTACATCTCTTGGAACTATTCCACTTTTGTAATATTTCATCTCTGTCTGAGGCCTTCCGTTCTTTATTCTTTTACTCCTAACACACATATTTTATATGGTGGTTCTCAGCTCAGTATGTACAGGAGAATCATTAACTTTGATACTTAGAATGAATAGATGACAGCAATTGAGCAGTAAAAGGAAGACAGGAGGTACAAGGACACATAAAGATGCTAATATCTCTGACTTACAGGCTATATTGCCTGTAATTGTGGAACAAGATTTTAAAGGTATATCTATAGCTGCAAAGGTAACTAATAGAGTGATTAAAGTGGTGTAATTACCTTAGGAAGAAGATGGCAACATTAGAGTACAATAAGCTAAATTTTTGCACGTGATAGGCACTAAAATAGCTGTTGAAAATACAAATATCCCATCAGCAAATCACTAGTGATATATTAAATAACCACCTGAACTTAAGCCTTACAAATAGCAAGGGTGGGCAGAGAACCAATTGCTTTTCATTATAATGTCTT